>VZTE01005275.1:0-13676 GCA_013397775.1 Eulacestoma nigropectus | reverse complement strand
GGGAGGTTTATTGCAGTCACACACGTGAAGCACTCCAAGAACGAAGAACCAGGAATGAGGGAAGGTCCAGGGGTTTTGCACAGGGAAGGCATGGGCACAGAGAGCATCAGGGCCCATGGTCTGGGGGCACAAGGGCGGTACACAGGCGGGGCCAGGGTATAGGAGCCAGTGGGGAAACAACGAGAGCGGCTGAGGTGCCGGGGCCAATGGGAGAGGCAAGAAGGGGGAACATCCCAGATTAGGGACATACGGGGTAGAAAGGGGCAGGAAGGCCAACGGGCCAACCAGGGTAACAGAACTGGGGTACATTAACATAATACAACAAGGTATCCTGGGAGAAGCCTCTTTTTCTCTCCCTGTTCTGGGAGCATCTCTCGGAGCACATCCCTCCAAGGGAGCTGCTGGCATCTTGTTTTATAGGCCCACTGGCTTTCACAGGTGGGCCCTGGAAAACTTTTGTATGCGATGTGAGTTGTCAGTTTAATTTTTGAAGTGGAGGTGCATGGATGCTTTTTAAGCTGCTTGGAACATGAATTTAACACACATAATTTGTGGAAGGACTTTACTAACCCACTACTTTTCAGTAAGCCTGTCCCTCTTAGACCAGTCTGAGTTTGGGGCTCTCAAGCAACCAGTCCTGAGGCACAGCTCTGTGGCAGGATCAATGCTTTAAGGGGTGGCTGCACTGTTAGGATGTAAGGCTTGTTCTACACTCAGGACTACACAAAGCAGTAAATATATATTTTACTGCATGTCTCTGCACATCCATAAACAATGTTCCATATTGCAGTACTTGGAGGGATCAGAGCACTGTGTACCATCCCAGACAGGCACTGACCCAGGCATGGGGCATGTACAGCTCTCCAAGGGGACAATGCCAGACAGGAAAATACCTGGAACAAGTGGCTGAGGCTCCTGCAACACCACCTCCATCTCCCCACAGTCAGACTACTCACAGCTGCGTCTTCCCCACTGCTGCAGTAACTTTTTCCACATGGAGCATCACCAGTTGTCTTTGAGAACCTGAATCTGCCTTCTGCAAGTTGTGCCTGGTACCAAAACAAACTGCACAGTGCTGGGTTGCTGTTTGCTGCCCCCGCCCAATCCATCAACCTCCCATTGCCTGGGGGTTTGACCCACCTCTGAGCCAATTGTTATCTTCTAATTTTGGGTGATGATCTAGAGTTTCTCAAGGCCAAAACATCACCTAAACAGAAAAGGCAGTGTGACTTTAGAGTAGATGCACACTCAGGGCATTGTTTCTCTGTGCTTGCTCCTCATTGTCCCCAGTTTAGTTCTTGCACCCTAACTTTAGCTCTTCTTGTCATTGTGCTGTCTCACACTCAGGTGAGACCAAGAATGATGTTTCAGTTCACAACCCTGCCCTTTTTAGTGACACTTCAAAGAAATCAGTGTAGTGACACAAGTGATTTTTATTGAGTTGTAGGACTGTATTTTATGCTCTGAAGGAATACTTGCTTCACATAAAGGCTTTGACATTTTTATAGAAATGGCTATAACTGTGTTATTCTATACAAGGAAGAATTTATTAAGCCTAGATCTGGATCTCCTTTTATGTTATGCAAATTACTAGCAACAACCCTTCTTCAGTACCAGCTCAATGCCTGGGCCAGGGCTATTAAATCCCCCCTTCCCTTCCTTCAGTCTGCCACATTAGGCTGCAACATCATCTGAATTCATAAAACCAGCCCAGGCTTGTACAGGGATATGAGGCTGCAAAATTAAAACCCAAGTTGTAGAACATGATGGGTTTTTGCCTGTTGTGAGAGGAGCAAGCCGAGGTATTTTGGGGCATAGTGTGTTGAGTGAGGCATGACAACACCTTGTTTACTTGTGATTACAAAAAATTTCACAACCACCATATAGTGGGGGGAGAAAGTAAGGGTTCATTTCCCTCGCTGCTCTGCTCAGATTACACATCCTGCTTTTTGTATGTTCGGGAGAGGTTTCTGCTGTGTACCATCCAGATGTGCAATCATCCCCTCCAACTCCTTGCTCTGCTCTTGTCCTGGAGCTAGCTACAGAGGGCTGGTGTGCCTGTGACACCCAGCAGGGCTGCTGGGACATACCTCAGAAGATGTCACTGCATTCTGAGTGATGTTTAGACATCCACACTTGCAAAACAAATCTTATTTCTCTGAAAAATCTTTGAGTGGGTTGGAGATTTGTTTGGGGGTTGTGTGAAACGCTAGAAGTTTAAAAGCAATAAGGACTTTTCATTATGTAAAGTCAACATACTATGAGAGGAGCCATCCCAGACTCATTTGTTGCTGGATAGTTGGGGGCAGTCCCCTGGGAGGCAGACATGAATTAAACTTGAAAGGTGTATCCCAGCAGTAAAGCCCATTTCTCCTCAGTCTGGGATGACCACACAACCACTGAAACTGGGTAAATCAGCTGAGGACAATAGCTGCTTCTCTGGCTTCTGTATGCTCTGAAAATATCAGCTGAATCAAGTCCTGTAGGTGAGTAAAACAGAGGAAAACCTTTTTTTTGTGGATGTGGATGGGATTTTGTGTAGGCTAAATGCCAACTGTTCAGCATCTTTTGTGGATAGATCTAGCCCAACTGATCTGGAGTGGCATGTGCTGAGTGAAAAAATACATATCTGAGGGAGTTCCTGGCCATCATTTTGTGGAAGGGAGAAAAACAGGCATTTCTGTGAGTTTCATTTTCTTAGCGGGGGAAAGTTATCAGTGTTCTTCCCAGAGCAGTTCCAGGAACTGTAATTATGCTTTTGTGTATCAAAGGAGAAGGATGTTTACACCTGACCTAGTCTCTGGGTAGATGAGATATTCTGTCTTGGGAAATTGTCACTTTCAGGCTGGCTGCTCTCACACAGCTAATGCAGAGCACAATTTTCCCCCACAGCGTAGTTGTAGAAACCTGCCAATGTTCATCCAAGGCAACAGCAGTTTTCTCTGTTTTCATAGCCTTTAGGTCAGACTCTGGCCTGACAAAAAGTGCTAATGTAGATTCTTCAGAGCTCAGTCTGTGATTTCTGCTATATAGCATTAACTTCATTTAAAAAAGAAAAGTATTTTTATCCCAGCAAAACACATAATAAAAGGCATAATTTAGATGCAGGGTAATTACCTGCAGTGAAGTCTGGATTGGTGTGAGCGTCACCAGCTCCTGCTCTTTCTGAACTCATGTCCAGCCTTTCATTGCACCCCTGGGCCTGCCCCAGGTCTGCTGCAGAAAGGGCTGTGATGAGCACCAGTGGTCCCAGTGCAAGGACAGTCCCAGTGTGAGAACAGCCATGTGCTGGGGACTCTGCTGGTGCTGGATCCTCACAGGTGCTGGTGTGGTTTGAGCCTCTGTTCGGGTATCTCACAGTTCACTGATGAGCAGAGCAAGTAAGGACTATAAAGCTGCAGTCTGGAAATGAGAAATAGATGCTGGATTATAAAATATGCAATTAAACAATGCAATTAAACTAAAATATTTTCCCCTTTTAACTGCCAGAAATAAACTTCTTTGATGAGGGCTCAGCTCCGATTCCTTCTATACTGAAATAATTACAGAAAAGTGCAGCCAGCTTCTAGAAAAGGCTTAAAACACTGTATTTAATGAAACAGAGTTAAATAAACCTCCAGACCCAGCATCCTTTCTGCCCAGGGCTGTCGGATCAGCTGGGCTTTCCCGGCAGCCCAAGCCAGATCCAGGGGCTCAGCACGGGATGCTGAACACGGGAGCCCCCAGTGCGGGGGTCGGGGACACGGGTGGGTGCGATGGTGCCGGGTGGGCTCCCGGCAGCGGCTGCTCATTTCCTGCTGCGCAGCTCCATCTAGGGGCTGCTGCCTGCCCGGGAGCAGCCGGAGCCCAGCATTTCCCACCAGGATTCCGGGAAAGGGCGCTGCCCTTGGCTGCTCCGGGCAGGGAGATGCCGTGGCTGCAGGACCCCAGCCTGTGCCGGCTCCGGAGCTGCCCCCAGCCCTGCTCGGGAGCGGCGGGGACAGAAGGACTTCGTCATCTACTGTGCGGCAGTCCTGGCACCAGCAGGAATTGAGCCTGGGAAGCGCAAACAGGATTCAGTGTTTCGGGCAGGTAGAGGTGACTCCTCTTTGCAATGGCACTGGACACGGGGCTCTTAGAAGCATACACTTTTCATCAGGTGTCTTCTCGAGCTTAACCTGAGTAAATTTCGTCAGTGAAAAGGTGGTCAAGTGTTGGAGCAGGCTGCCCAGGAAAGTGATGGAATCACTGTCCCTGAAAGTGTTAAAAAAATGTGCAGGTGTAGTGCTCGGGGACATGGTTTAGTGATGGACCTGGCAGTGTTGGGTTAATGGCTGGACTTGCTGATATTAGAGGGTTTTTCAACCTTAGTGATTCTGTGATTCTAAATTAACTCAGACTTGCCACGAGTTAAGCCTCATTTGGTGCAATTCACTCTGCTTCCCTGATCCTCATCCCTGTCGTGAAAGGTGCTGTGAAGTCCAGGGGCAGGGAAGCAGGCTCAAGGGCACTTGCAGTTCCCCCTCAGTGGAGGTATTGCTTACAGGGAGGAACGGGACAGCGGCAGCTGGACTTGGGGAGCACAGCAGCCAGGCACCACTGCGCCTCTCTGAGCTCCAGCTGACGTGGAGCTTTGCTGTATTCAGGGCCACTTCTTTTGCAGGCAGTAGTGACCTATAGTTAAACAGAGTGAGGCCTGGGATGCTGACAGGGCAAGTTTCTGGTATGGTTTTCTTTGTTGAACTACATAGAAAGAACTTCAGTGAGGTTCTCTGAGGAGGACCTTGTTTTCCAGCTCCTTAGGAGGCTTTGCCTTGCTCATGTCCCATGAAGCCTCTCAGGTGGGAGGAAAACATGAACAATGTTGGGCTCTGGGAAGGAGTGGGACATTGCAGCCTTCACAGGTGGCATGAAGGGGGGTAAAAAAAGGCAGACCCTGTAGCATTATGCGTTATCCTTCATAGAAGAGGTAAACCTAAAAGGGTGCAGATTCTGAATGCCTAATGTAGGGAAAGGGCTGGGAAAGGGCTTCACTGTGAGTGAAGGCACTCTGCTCCAAGCTGCTGGAGAGCTGATGAGTGGTAATATGATCAAAGACTAATTGCCTTCAAATAAGAGGGAAACCAGCTCCAGGCCAGCTGACAGGGAACCTGCTGGCTCTGTCTGATGCATATTCAGAAGCACATCAGCAGCAGAGAGAGTCTGCACATAAAGTCAAGACTCATAAGTATTTGCTAGTTAATGTTCCCAGGGGAAAGATCTCAATTTTGCCATAGCCATGAAAAGAACACCCTAATCATTAACTGAGTTTACAGACAATCACAGTTACATCATACTTACCCACTTTCCAGTATACTAGAATAATTTTGAGGGAGTCCTTCTGAGCTGAAGAATTGGCCAGAAAAAGGACCTTTTCTGCTCTATATGCAACAGTCACCATGTCTTAACATGATATTTCATTAAAGGCCAAATTCTTACTAACCTCAGCAGAAACAGTGACAAGCACAGGAAAGACCAGCAAATGAACCATCTTCTAGCAAGAAAGAGGCAGCGAGATTCAATGAAATGTGAATATTATTTATTTAGAGAGTGATTGCCATATCATTGGTGGATGCCAGTGAAACAGGAATGTCTGTCACCTGGCCTGGAGCTAATGCTCCCATTCCCATGTCCTGTCCTCCATGTAATCAGTATATGACATTTGCTGCAGCCTTGAAGCAAAGATTTTAGTGTTTTGTATTTTCCAACATTCTTAATTAGCAACTTTAATAATTGTCTGTAAATTTCAGCATGAGGGGATGATAGAGCAGAGACCTTTAACGCAGCACCACAGGGATAACTACTGTGGGGCTGCCACTACAACTGAAGCAGCCAGTTAATTTCTGGATGAAGGAGAAGAAGGGGGATACAATCCTTTGGTGTAATGGTGAAAGGCCTGACAGAGAAAAAGTGGTGTTTTCTCATTTTCGCATGGAGAACAGGAATGTGTGCTTGTGTGGGGAGGGAAGTCATGGGACAGAGGTAGGAGGTAATGGAAAGTTATGACAGTGGAAAGCAAATAGAACCCTGCCCAGACTTCTGCACCTCCAGGTTCTCTAAGGCTCTCTGTTCTTCAGCAGCTTCTCAAAACACACAAGTCCCTACATGCAGACCAATTACAGAGGAGCGCTGATGTGTTTGCCTGTGTGCTGAAAAGACCAGAGGTATTGCAAAGTCTTCACCTGAGAGGAGGGGCCATCCTGTCGAAAGGAAACACTGAGAAACACTGGTCTCTGCAGCTCACAGGGTGCTTTGCCCCCTTAGTGTCTCCCTGTGACTGCAGCCCGTCCAGCCAGGGTCTGTGAAACAGGGTCCTTCACTGCCTGCTGGAGAGCTGCTCCAAGAATCCCTATCTGTCCCTATGTTCACCAAGGGGTCTCCAGTAGCAGGCTTGAGTTTTTTGTCTTTTCATTGGTAGTTTATGTAAAAAATCAGAAAAAAAAATAAGCTTAAATCCTGAAAACCTCCAAAAGCTTCTGTTGTTTTCCCATGTGAGTTTTAAAGGCTGAAACTTGTGTTCCTGGTGAGGTCTCAGAGGAGCTTCAGGCAGGGTTTCCACACGCCTAAGAAGAGGATCATGAGTTCTGGTGTGCAGAGGAAGTGGTGACTTTCTCCTATCTTTTTGACATCTCCAGATATGAAACTCTCCAAAGCTCCAGATTTTCATATTCCATATCCTTCCTGTGGTTAAAGACAAAGCAGATGCATATTTGCATTTTTGAGGTGTAGAAATGAACCATCCTCATAGATATTTGACTACACAGTTGTGCAGTGACTGCTGCTCAGTGACACATGCTGAACTCCCCGTTTTCCCAGACAAAAGCTGTCACGCGTGCTTTGGATACAGCAAGCACTTCACTGAGAGCCTTCCCTGAGTGAGGAAACCCTGTTGATTCACTCTGCAGCATCTCCTGGTGACTTGCTCCTCCTTGTGCCTAACAGGAAAGCTGGGCAGAGAGAAAAGCCTGACTTGCACCTCTCCATCCTTCTTGCTGGAGAAAATGTAAAGTGTGATACTCAGTAAATTAAATCTATATACTCATGGTGTCCTTTGAGCAGTGTTCGTTCACCTGAAAGCCAAACTAAGGCTCTGGCTGGATTCAAATGTCTTTTGGGTAAGTACTGGATCCAAACAAATAACTCCTGTCACTGTAGCTGACCTTGGAGAATTTTATTAGTTAAGATGCCAAATGCAAAGGACAGAATTGAAGCCACAGTGTCAGTTAAAATTTAGCTACTCTATTAATTAAGTCTGGCTTACATCCTAAGCTGCTGGCATCCTGTATGGCTGTAAGAGTATTACCATTCATTTTACTGGAGAATGCAGATAACATCATTATCATACTGATGGATGGCTTAGTATGAACCAGGATGGTGGAAAAGCTGGTAATTTTATAAAAGTTTATAAATTTTGTTGTGTGGACGGCCCAGTGTGCTGGATCTCTGCAATCCTTTCCAGGACACAGGATGAACAGGGACTATTTTTTGTGTCAGCTGCAATGAAAATAAAATAGAGATTTTCAGGAGTGGTGAGAAGAGGAAGCAATTTTCATGTCACTGATGTTGTGAAGCTCATCAGAAATTCTTCACTTTTAGGACGATTTCAACAATGAAATGACAGGTTTTTAAATCCTCCCACACGATGCAGTCATATAGTAGGTATCACTAATTGTTGTATTATAGTATTATTTACTCCCAGGCACCATCTTTCTTATTGCTGGTTTAAAGTACATGTGTATGTATGTGTTCGTATCTATCAATCTTCTGTCTAAACCAAAACTTTCTGCTTTCTGTCTGCAAACAGCATCACCCTGTTGTCATCTGACCCCAGCTGCTGGGAAAGGCTGTAATGTAACCACTTGGCTGGCCTGACTGCCAGGAATGTCTTCTACAGCAGAAGGAAAACTACATGGGCATGGCGATGATCCTGCCCCTGCAAAGGACCCTTTCCCTCTTATTCTCCACTAATATTGATCTGAAAGCCAAAAGGGAATGCTTCACATCAGGCCCTTCTAAAGAACAGGGGAATGCTTCATGCCAGCTCCTACTGAAGAACTCACTGGAGACCCAAGTTTCTTCCTGCTTCATCTCGCCTGCAAGCAAGGAACAGCTGAGGGCAATTCTGCTGCTGAGGGCATTTTTTGAAGGAAAAGGGCTGTCATCCCAGAGCTAGTAGGCATAAAGCGTTACAGTTCCCATTGCATAAAACAACATCCTTTTTATGAGCAGATATTATGCAAGCCATAAAAGCCATGGATGTTTCTGTACTCCGTAAAATGTGTCTTTAGATCTGTCCAGGGAACAACAGCTTTTCCAGTTTATTTGTATGGGTGGAGCTGGGGAACGCATTCAGTGTTTGTCGCACAATCCCCTGCTATTGTGACTGGGGGATCGCTCTTCCCCTACTACTCCCAGTGCACTGAGCCCTGGTCTAGAGGTTAATGTGCCAACCCCAAAACCTGCTTTGCTGATACAAGTTATTGCCTGGTTGCATTTGCTCTAGCCACTCTCTTGCTTCCAATGGTGCCTGAGGAGTCAGCAAGAGAACAGGATTTTTTTTCTGTCACCTGCTGGGACCTGGTGCTGCCCAGCTGTCCCCACTTGGTGCCTGCAGAGCCCTGGCTGCCACAGGACAAATCCACTCCAGGAGCAAGCTGGAAAAGGGGGAATGGAGATGGTGGCAGGTAGAGCTCATGCCTGTACATCAGCCCTAATTGGTTTTAGTATAGGTTCAGGTAAATTCCTTAGAGAGTCAGATAAGGAAGATAACACCTAACACAGAACAAATGCAGAAGACACCACATAACCCCAGATGAACAGTTTAGTGCTTCTATGTTTGGATATAAAAGTAGAAGCATCTCCAGGTTTTCATAGTTTTCCTGGGCTCTTAGAGGAGTCCAGTGGTTCTGTCTTTGTTGAATATTTTTTTCTTACAAAATTTATTTTGTTAACTAGAAAATAATCTCCCCTTTGTGACAAAACCCTTCTGGCTAAGGTGGAAAGTGTTTGTGGTCTGCCTCAACTAAACAATAATGTGAAATTTTATCTAATAATCTAGTGTGAAATTAGTCAGATGTGACTTTTTTGCCTATGTGATCAACTTGCAATCGAGGAACAGGTTTTCAGCAAATGAACAGGTAGAATTTCTTTAAATTTAATTGTTGTTTTACTCTTTTATCCTCATACAGTAGCAAATAAGTTAGAGAATTATCCACAGTCCCCCTGCCCCCTTTTTCTGTCCCACAAAGAGAGTTATACTTATGGAAAAAGGATAAGTATAGGCACTATAATGTCTCAGTTGTTGGGGGTAATGAGCTGAGCATTAATCCATCCTTTGGAATATCTTTGAAGATAATGCTTTGATCCACAACAACATTCCCAATGAGAAAAGAGGCACCGCCTGAGTCTCTGCGCAGCCAGAGCCAGGTGCTTGTTTCATGTTTCTGCGCTTCTGAGTGGGAACAACCCCTCAGGTAAAGGGTGCAATGAAAACAGCCCGTGAAACAGTGGAATGAGGTCATGTCTAGGGAGCTCGAAAACAGAAATTGTGGCCATGCAATGTAAAGAGTCCACTGTTTAGAGACCCCACTGAAACTCCTGTCAGGCCTTACCAGTACTAAGATTTCTTCTGTTTCAAGAGCTTTGTTGTGATCTCCTTAGGCTCTGAGTTTCCTTTCATGTATTGGATGTTCCTATTAATGTTAAAGCTGATTGTCATGGCTGTTTTTAAATTGTTTAATGACCATTGTATTAGAGTTTAAATAATTCTGTTCTGTACTGTACTGGTTTTCATGGCAAAGTTTTGGTGGAGGAGGCTGTAGGTTAAGACACCAGAAGCTTCCCCTTTGTCAGACAAAGTTGATGCCATCTGGCAGCAAGACAAACCCACCACTGGTCAAGGATAAGGCCATCAGAAACACCACCCCTGTAACTCTATCTTCACAAAAACCTTCTGCATTTTCCACAGCTAACTATAGCAGTGGGAAGGGGATATGCATTTGTGCTAACACACACTACTTTTTGGAAAAGTGCCACCCCAAACCTGCAAAAAAATTGCCCACTTTGTAGTCAGCGCTGTTTGTCTGGGCAGCGGTATAGGATATCACATAATGGTTAAGCTGCATGTAACATGTGAGACTTTACATTTGCCTCTACAGAAAAAGCGCCTCTTTCCTTCAGTATCTAGAGTTTCACCTGAAATTGGTAAGTATTGGTTGACTTGTATCAGCTGTGGGAATGAACCCTTTCCCACTCTGTTTACGTAGGTGCCACAGGTATTACACAACACTTGTGGAAGGCAGCCACTTCCATCAGTAGCCCTATGTTTTCTTTGCAAAATTACAGCAATAATAGAGAGAGGTGAAAATTACACTGTGAGACTTCCAATCTCCATTAGCTAATAGGGATGTCTGAGCCCTTTGCTCTAACTTATCTTGGGATGTGCAGTAACAGGGCATATAGCCACATAATGCCCAGATAAATGCTTTCTTTGCCAACCCAAGCATTAATGTCACTGTGGTTCTATTCCCACAGAAGATGGGTGGCCAGCTATGTAACATGCTCTGTGCTTGTTGGGCTTTCAGCCAACTATCATGGAGAATTCCAAACAGAGTTAGCCAATCCATCATTTCACCTTTCATGAAACATCTTTTCTGGGGTGTAGATGTTCACAGAACAGATAAATAAAGTATTTATTTATATATCATCCTTTTTGATACATTACCATGGAAACAAGTCATGAAAAAAAATGGTCTCAAGCAGGTGGTTTTGTTTCTAAATACTATCTTTTCAGCTTTCACCTTTCCAGCTCTGCTCCTGTTGGGGGATTGGATCCTCTTTCTCCATCTGCCACTAGATGGTATTGCTTTAGCAGGCACCTTCCTGCCTCTTCTGCACCCTTGAGACACAGACCCCCAGGAAAGCAGGGGCTGCCTGTATTTTTTATATTCTTCAAGCATCTCCTGGCAAATGTTTCTGAGGACAAAGTCTTAGAATAGCAGATATTTAGTCCCACAATTGACAGCTTCTTGTGCTTGCAGCACAGTTTCTGCTTAAGGGCAAGTTTTATATTTGCTCTATAATCCAGAAGGTAAGACAGGTCTGTAGTCTGCCTGAAATTTCAGAATACCTGATGTATAAAACTTGAAGCAAACAGACAAAACTTTGTATAGTCCAGGTCTTTTAGCTAATACAAAAATGCATATAAAAGGCGTCTTTTTCTTACACAATTGCAAAATTTTTCTAATAGTTTTGTATTTCCTTTATGTGCTCACAAAAGAAAAGCAGCTAATATGCAGGAAGTCATTCAGCAAAATTGTTATTAGTCTAGGAGACATCACTGTGATGAGATATGAAGTAACTTTATATTAAAAGTTAATGACTTGGACTGTTCAGCCTTAAATGATTTGCTACTTTCTAATCCTTGATACGCATCTTTATGGTAAGTTTATATGATGTGAGACTTATTCCACTTTTGTATTTCCTTGTTTTGTTGTTCTTTTATTAAACTGTCTTACATCATTTCTTTCCCTACTGGGGAAACAAACAAGGAATTCAAACCAGACGTGGAAAGAACATCTTCTGGTGATTAAATGTTCTCTGTACCCACATTCTTATTTTTTCGGTGATCCAATTTCTATCTTAACTATAAATTAACGTCATTGATTTTTTTTTCCTAAATTATTTT
Source organism: Eulacestoma nigropectus (assembly GCA_013397775.1). Classification (NCBI taxonomy): domain Eukaryota; kingdom Metazoa; phylum Chordata; class Aves; order Passeriformes; genus Eulacestoma; species Eulacestoma nigropectus. The sequence goes on along the minus strand of VZTE01005275.1, from coordinate 1,972 downwards.
TAATTGCTTTGCTTGTTTATAAGCTCCCACATTTAGGTTGAATGTTGTGATTGGCTAGCTGGAATTTTATTAGGTGTTTTGAAGAACTATTCGAAAGTTTTAAGCTCAAGTTACACGGCAAACCTTCCTTGCATCCCCATCCAACTGAGTAGGGGCTACAAGGCCTCCCCTGGTCCATGCCAGCCCCCTCCTGGCCCCCTCGTGCAAACTGTCACTTTGCTGGCTCAGCTGGCGGTGGATTCAAACACGAGGAGGGCTCTTCTATTTTAAAAGAGCATAAAATTGGTTGGTTTACAGGGAAAGCATGACCCCAAGACCCAGACCTGACCCCGTAAGTGCTGAACAGCTTGAACTGTGCTGCATCTTAACTAACACGAGGGAGCTGCCGGCTGAGCTTTGTTCATTGCTGGGAAAAAAACAAAACAAAACAAAACAAAAACAAAAACAACGATTTTAACAAAATTCACTTTCTTTCTCATGCATACCAGAGAAAACAAAATAAAATGCCTCAGCATTCATAATCAGAGTGTAGAAAATCAATGCTGCAGACAGTGCTGCTCCTTGCCTTCCACCTTCACACACTACAGCTGCCGGTGCTCATTTCGTGTCCACTGCCTCCAACTCAGATGAGGGAAACTCACTCTGAGTAAGCTCACAGTAAGTAAGATCACAGCAGGAACTACCCAAACCAAAGTGCTTATTTCCTCATCTTACTGATTGCAAGGAAAACAACTCTCTCATATTTCTTCTCTTCCAGGGTAGCAGGATGCCATGGTAGCCCAAGAGGGAAAGAAGAGGCCATTGTGCTGTACGGTGCTGCAGCAAGGAGCAGGGCAGAGGCTGCAGGAATGCTGAATGGCTGCACGCTGCAGGAAAAGATGAGGAAGGCGTTAGTGACTCACACAATTAAGGTTTGGCATGGCTGAGTGGCAAGATGACAACATGGTTTTACCATAAAAGGGGCAAATATGTTATTACTGTGGTATATGAGATTCAATTAAATGGCAACATCAATTAAACAGCTTCCAGAGCTTTTTTTTGGAAGCTTGCAAGGCTTTGTTTCCTGTAAAAGCTGTTCATTGAGTATTAATGATTGGTTCCCCTGCAAATGAGACTGCACAGCAGAGATTGTAACACTCTGGGCTTCTGTGAAAAGCTGGGTTCAAGTCCATCCCTTGGTGAGTATTTAAGCAGAGTGGCTTCAGCAGGAATGTGAATGAATAGCTTGAACAGAGCGTAACCTTGGAAATGCTTAGTGCTCATCAGGCTAGAGGAGAGTGAACTCTGCAGGAGTCCTTGGACTCTCATTTGCAGCACCTCTTAGTTATGACGGGGACTGTTTCTTTCAGATTTTGATCAGAATTTTTTTCTTTGGCTGGAGAAGGAATTTTCATTTAGTGCCAGGAGAGCAGAAAACCTTTAAGTGAACAAGCCTCCCTACTAAGAAGACAACACGGAGACAATTTGCAGTCTCCCTTTTAGAGAATGCCTTAGCCCTGTGTTATTTCATTTGTAGTGTTTTGTACTAGTGAGTTCATCAAAACATCTCAATACCACAGGTTTTATTGGCTCTGAGACCACGGCCATTTCCTGGAAAGCCTCAGCCTTCACCCAAGACATTTGATGGCAGTTTTGCCGTACACAAACACTCTCCATCTCCCTCAAGGAAAGCACCCGTAAGCAGCGCCAATGGCACTGCTGTTCCAAGCTGGCAGTGAGCCTGCTCGGGGTAGTTTTCCCGGTAGAGATGACCTTGCTCAAGCACTGCTGAACCTGTTGCTGTGGTCCAGGCCCCAGGCTGCCCTCCATCCCCCCATGTCTCTGAGCCTCCATCACTCCATCCCTCAGTCCCTTCATTCCTCAGTTGCTCCATCCCTCAGTCTCTCTCTCTCCTTCTCTCTATCCCTTCATCCTTCTGTTCCTTCTTCCCTCCATCCCTTTGTCCCTTCATCCCTGCATTCCTCCCTCCCTG
>VZTE01005270.1:112943-151208 GCA_013397775.1 Eulacestoma nigropectus | reverse complement strand
AATCTGGAATGCAGTGTTCCTGAGAATATACAAACACATAGCATAAATCATAATTTAAGTAAGATCTAGTTTGTCTCCTATTATCAACAGTCCAAGTTTATTCAACTGACCAAAGGTGAAAGGTTAAAATAAGACACATTCCATTTGTGTAGTTAAATGGAAATGTGTTTGTGCTTGATGTAACGGGAAATAGCTTGAAGAATATTTTATTCTTTAAAAAAAAAAAAAAAGAAAAAGGTATTTTAAAGCTTCCAAGAACTTTGTATGCAGGTGGTTATCAGTTGACTAAGTGTCAGGTATTTAAGTGAAAGCTGCCTCACTTATCCATATGGGGTTTTTTACTTTTGTTGTCTGATTATGCCATCAAACTTCATGCTTTGTTTCGCCTTATGCTCATCTAAGCACATGGTACCTGGTGTCAGATAGCCCATGATCACAGCTAACCTTCCATGACATTTAAGTAGAATTGTTACGCTCGAAGCATTCATGAACATGAATTTTTTTTTTTTATGTATGAGTAATGTCTTGCATGCTTGATGTATTCTTTGAGTTTTTCTCCTTGCTGTGGTGGTTGCTATTGACTGTTTGCTACATTTGTACAGTAAAAAAAGCATATGTTGATTTTTGAGGACAAAAGTACAGAGTAAAAATTATGCTTTTTATTACTTTTCTTCATACCAACCATGCCTACTTGTAAAGCAGGCAAGAGATAGAATTTTGCTGTAAAGACAGCAAGACTGTATCAGTTTAGGGAGATCTACAGGAGACGTGTCAGAAGTTTGGTAAATGTCTTAAGACTGGTTTTGGTAAATGTCAGGCTCATGCTAACACTGGTGCTTTAGGAAGTTCTTATCTGTAGGAATCATTAATGGAGAGTTTCCTGACTCTGTTCCTTACCAAAATTTCCTTGCTATTTCTTCCTTCTAGAGTAGTTATACCAGGCAACTTCACATTTAAAGTATAGAAGGGCTTCTACTTTTAGTCTGTGGGAGTCTTATGTTAAGAAGCGATATCTTACTTTTAGACTATATATATTTAAAGGTTAAACTGAGCCATGTTCAGTCAGAGCTTTGTCAGTAACAGTAACCGTGTAAGACTTGTTCTAATTTTGAAATTTTCAAAGCAGTCACCTGAAATTAGTTGAATCCTTTAAATTAGCACATACGTCATGAGGATATGATACGGGGAATCTAAAGACAATTGGGCTGCACTTCAAACTTTGCTTTTGGAAAAGCCATCTGCCTTACAGGATAAGTACTGTTATAACTCATTGCATGGTCCTGGACCATGTACTGCGCTGGATGACAGTGACTGAAAACCTCCCTTTCCCCACTGCCTTTGGTTTCCAGTTGAGGTTGGTGTAATCAGTCGTAGCCTGTCATTTTAGTAACACCTTTTGACCTCAGTGTTACATGCTGGATGACATGAAGTAAAACTGGATGAGGTGGTGTAGTCCTCATCACTAAAAAATGTCAGTTACTTCAGGGGTAAGGTAGGTTTTTCTTGCAGTGCTGTAGAATCTCAGTATTTGGAGAGTTTTAGTAGGCTATCTGGTAACTTACTTTGCAAAGCCTACTGATTTCTTTTCCCATGTTTTTTATGTTCAGTAGGGCCATGGATGCTTTTTAATTCCTGGACAGAGAATTTACTAATAAGCATTCACTTTCTGGTGAAATATCTCCTAATGAAACTGTGAATGTTACTTAAACTTTTATTTTAATTGGTTGTGTTGTTTTTAATGATAATCGAAATCTATGGTTAAAAGTAAAATAGCAATTGCCTCAGTGAAACATTTTAATTAAAACATTTTTGTTGAAGCATTAAGATTGCTGTAATATTTTCATCAGTGCTGTCACGACAGTTGTAGACTCTGCTATTTGTATACTGCTTTTAAATTTATCGTGGTTTTGATAAAGCAATGCTTTTGCACAGTGGTGAGAAGACGTGATGCCGAGTTGCTGGAGGCTTTTCTGAGAGAGAAGATTTTTAATGCTTCCAAGTTAAACCAGGGCTGCCCAAGCAGTTAGTTGAACAGGTCAGAACCTCAGTAGTAACACTGAAGCAACATAAAGATTCAAATAGGTGTCACCTGAAACTTTTTCTTCAAAGATACTTCTTCCTCTTTAAGGGTGTGAGGGCTTTTTAGAAATACAATTGAGAAGTTAGATTGTGCTTTAAAATTCATTGTTGTATAACTTCAGTACTTGAGTAGGTCCCCATCTATATCCACAATTGGGCCTAATTCACATTCTTTTTATAAATGGGAGAAGATCAAATTTATATAGAGAATAAATTAATATGGTACTAGACTCTTGTTCTATTGGAACAAGGAAGAAATATAAGAACATAAGAAACTATTGCAATAGGTTATATTGTAAGATGACATAAAAAAGTTTTCAAAACCATTTATTGTGTAGTCTACTGATAATGACTGATGATTGTAACATAACATTTACTATAGGCATATTTGGCATTTAAAAAATATTGTAAAGTAAGAAAAAAGTTTGAAATTGCAGTTTTTTAAGTCTACTAGAAATAACTGGTACAAAAGCTTTGCTTGCTGGCATTACATTTTCATTTAATAGCTTGTTGGGTTTTCAGATGCTTTGCCATTTTTTGGTATAGGTATTGGTATTGTTATTTTGCTGTCAGATATACTGTGAATCCTAAAATGTGCTGAGGATACACCTCTGTGTTTCTTCTAAAGTGCTATGAATACCAGAAAGAGAAAAGCTGCTGTGTTGGTTGACCCCAGCCCTGCAGAATCCCCCACTCTTGTATTTAAATTACTTGTTTACAGTTTTGCACACAGACTGAATTTGATGAAACTAATAACCCTGTTCCAGAGCTTTGGGGGAAATACTTTATATGATTTAGAAGTTGTACTGTTTAAAATCTATTTTATTCACTTTGTCATAAAAAGCACAGTCATCTTTCATAGATTTTTGTGATTTCTCCTCCCAACCTATACTTACCCAAAATGAGATACTTAGTTTTACTATGTGCTTTCTGCGAGCATTTAGTCATACTGGTGTTTCAAATTTTTGATCACCCTGTACAAAGATTATTTCTGTGCAATCTAGCTGTATATTATTTTTCATCTGTTTCTTGAGGAAATGTGACTTATGTTATTGTGCCATTTATCCTGATAACTTTTGAGTCAGATTGTCCAAATTTGGCAAAGGTGGAGCTTTCAAAGGAAGTTAATTTGCTCCAAGTTTCAATACTACTGCTACTAATTTGCCTCTTCAGAAGAGGGATCCAGATCAACACCTGTGCAGAAGGATGGGTTGTAGCCTGAAGCCCGTAGTCAGCTGTTGTCTTTGCCATGCTGAAAGGTTGATCGTGGCCTCAGTATCTTGGAGCCAGGGACAGATGGGTGACATACCCCAGGCTTATTCAGGAGATGGGAGCTATGAAAAGATTGAGGCATGGCAGAAGGGGACACCGGCTCATTTCTGTTACTTCTGTTTATCAGTCGTAGCCAGAGAGCTGAGTCAGTCTGTCATGCTCAAAAAATGTCCAACACCCCCTTGTCCTCCCCTCTCTCCCAGCTCACCCTACAGTTGCAGAATTGGTAGATCCTCATGCAAAGAAGCCTGAGGGTTTCACACAGCAAGACTGGCCCTTTTGGCTACATTCTGTCATTAGATCAGATTTGGTGTAGAATGAAGCTTCTTCTTCAGTCTCTATCCTCTTTTATGCTGCTCCCAAGATTCTTGTCTTTCATTAAGTTGCATCTCACCTGAACATTTTATGCAACAATTCCCTTCTTTATATAATGGTTTCCATACATCTGTTGTATCAAATCTAAATATACCATCTTTGAGCTCCATTTTGATGCCATCTGCTTTTCTGTCCTTCTTTGAAACAAGAGAGATGTAATAAGAAAGTGGTTTTCCTTGATTATGCTCTCAATACAAGGCAGTGGATAACATCCAAAATGGAGTTTCACTCGAGAAAGGTTTGATTTTGACTTTGTTAATTCTTCAAACAAAGAGCTGTAAATATATTGTTTCTTCTGCTGTACACAAAACTTTGCATTTGACCAGTCTGTGTGTCAGCTCTAGCTGTGACACAGAGATATCTGTATAACATTTTTATTTTAGGAGAAATAAATATATTAAAGATGTTTTGCTCATAGGTAGGAACGTCATATTATCCACCCTGTATGACTTCCATGTTAAATAAGATTCAGGCTCCAGGATGTTTTCTCTGAAAGGTCGTTGGAAAGGTGAGGAGCAGAGATGAAATGATATCATCTCATGTTTGCATTCATTATACAGTGCAGTAGTGGGTAGACCTACAGGAAAATAGATTGTACATTTGAATTCCTTCGTAACTTCCTAAGTCAATTGTTAATTCCGTCTGCTGGAGGGAATTTTAGGAAACCATTTAAAACTGGCAGCAATTTAGCTATTACTGTATTCAGGTTTTGAGGGCTTTTGACTATTTATATTGTGCAACACTGCAGCAGTATTGTTATAAGCAAGAGATTAAAAAAAACCCCCAAAAGTCAAACAAGTTTCTGTCATAATCTGTGCTGAATTTTTATCTAATGTGCTTTAGTTTTCTTAGAGGTTTCAACTAATCTGCATGTAATCTCTGTTGGAGAACACTGGCACTATGCCATACAACTACATTTTTCATTTTCCAGCATAAACTGCCCTTTTCTATTTCTCCACCTTTTCATAATTCTGTCCATGAGCTTTTCTGTGCCTAAAATTTTCCTTAAGGCTAGAATTGACACAACTTGTTCTATTCTTATCTGTTTCTATGGCATTTCATCCTTTATTGCTTGATATTTTCTTACACAGTTTTCTGTGGTTGTTATGGCAACATTAAATAACAAATCTGTTAATTTTCAAATTATATTGCTTTCAAAATGTTGCATGATTTTATATTGCTAAGAAAGAGGTGAAATATTTTCAGCATAATTAAACAAATTAATATGATTATTTAATTTACCATGTAGTTTTGCAATGTTGCTGCTTCTAGGCAACTTATTATGCACTGTGATTCTACTCAGGGAAGTATAAATAGAATACATTTGTTGAAGTAGGAGAAACTGTTAAATTGCTGAAAATACTCCTTTGCTATTACTATTCTAATAGCCAGGATCTGGTAAACGTGACTGGCATTCTAACATCATCACCAAGCAGATTAGTAGGCATTTAGTTCATAATTACTAGGATTCCTTGTGTAATACAGACCATCAAATGGCATAAATACAAACTCCTAGAATGGAAGGTATTTGGAGATATTAATGTCAAAAATCAACACAATAAGATATTTCTCTGAGATTGTATTTAAATCAGTAAGAGATACTGATGGAGGAAAGAAGAATGTGGTTTGAGATTGAAATGAGCAAGAATCTAAAACCTCTGTGAATGAGAGTATAAAGTCAGAATCAGTAATGAAAATGGAAGCAAAGTTACTTATTTTACAGAATTAACTGGTGGGCCAGTTCCACAAATTTTTTTTGTATGCAACATGATAATGTTTCTACCTTAAAATATCTCTTCCTATGTTTTAGATTTTAAAATATTGTGAAGTCATTATTTCCATTTTGTGTTTTTTGAGTGAGCCTTTGGTGAATTTGACATTCACTGTAACAAAATATTTTTTTTTAATTTTCTCTAATGTATTTGATTTTACAGCATTGTGAATTCTCATAGTTTATGCAGTATTTGTATTTTCAACTTCGTGCACATAGGTGTGTGTGTGAGATGAAGTACGACTATTATAATGAGAACCTTACCTTTTCAGTGATGTCAAAAAACCCAACAAGATATTGCCTTCTTTGTGTCTATAGCATTCTTAAATTGCTAATGTAACTTTTGTGGCGATAGGATGTCGGGACATCGAGATTTGGATCGCACTCTGATTTCAGACTGTAAGAATGCAAGTCTCAACAACATTAAGCAGAAAAAGTAGTATAATTTTTCCTCCATCCAAACCTGAACTGGCAATTTGTTTCTTCAAGGAAAAAGGAATTGGCTAGTGGGTCCACTACTCAATATGTGGGATAGTTCAACAAGGCAGTTTGTATTCAAAACTGTGGCAGCTTTTCTGAAGATGGTGGCTTAATGCCAAAAGTGACTTCTCTGTCACCAATAGAATCTACCCAGAAAATCATTTGCGTTCCTAATGAAAGTACATCTCTCTCTTTTGGGTGACAAGGGGAGATGATACTAGTACTGGAGCTTCTTTAAATAATTACATTTTTGAGGTTCTTATGATTTGCTGCTCTATGGTAACTTTTAAACTATCTGAGGTAGTGTTGTTTTCTGCTTGTGACAGGGTGTAGAAGTTACAAAGATACTCATGATTCCTCCCCTCCCCATTCCCGCATCCTTCTGCCACATAAGGGGAATTTCTTTTGCATCAATTCAAGAATGCATGCTGTGTATTTACACGTCTTTCTGAGAGTAGGGTTTTTTTGACAGTAAATCATAGTGCACACGTCCAGACGTGAGGTAACGGGATCAAGAAATAATCCATGTGCATTGTTAAATTAATATTTATAGTCCAGGACAGATATGCAGTCTTCTGACACTAAACCTATGTTTCCCTGCATCTGTTTAAGCTCATGCATATTCATCAGATCTGTCAGTGGTAAGGGAGTTATTCACCTGCTTTCTATTATTACACACTGAACAATGACCAGTCCTATAAATTTGTGCCTTGTCTCTGTTCAATGTTGTATCTTTGAATGCAGTATACCATTCAAACTGAGGAATAGATGTTCTGTAAGCAGAAACCCCAGTGATGTACTCTAAATAAATTGCGAGGGCATGTATTTTTATCTTTACTTTGGAAAGGCACTGGTATGAAGATGGTCAGAGCTACTGAACTGCTTTTACAATGCACTGCAAATTGAAATAAATTTTTCTTTGGCTTTTAATTATTTCTGAAAGAGCAGTTGTGAAACATAATTTTATTTAAAGCTGAGCCTGTGAACTGTATAGCAGCTGACTGCATTGAGCATGGGTTTTGTTTGAGTGCTGACACTTCTCATTGGAGGAACGCATTTGTCTAGCTCATGTTTTCCTTATGCTTTTTATGTGGTCTAGGAATGTGCTGGATGGGAGCTCACGTTATTTCCTGCCCTGGTAGCTAGGTTTGGAAATAATTTAGATTAGGCCTTTGGTTCTACTTCAGTTTCCAAATTGTGAACACAAAATCAATTCTAAAACCTGTATTAAATTCCCAACAGTTTTTCTTGAGAGGAATTTAGACTAGAAGTTACAGACAATAGAAGATTACCAATGTTCTGCACTCAAACACTGAACATTACCAATGTTCAAGTGCAGTGTGTGTAACCTTTTCATTGTTGATATACTATGCAATCGATAAGATTTTATAATTATTTTCTTTTTCTTTATGGATTTTTAAGTCTACAGAACTGAGCCCTTAATTGAACCCTAGATAATCATTCAAGAGATGGATTGGAAAACCAGCAGAGAGGCCAGAAAGATTCTTCTAAGACTTGGTTCCCATCATAAGGGTTTGCAGAGCTCGTACCATTCCTGAGTTGTGGGCTCTGTAATTGTCATCATTCACTCCAGAGGTGTGGAACGGGAATACTGAGCACTCTAAATTTGAATGGGGATTCGTGAACGGTGTTGGCACAGAAGCTTGTACAGTACCTGTTTGCATTGAGTAGTGAGTCAAAACTGTATCTGCAGATTACGATCTGAAAAACCTAATTAAATAAACTGGTGTTGCTCTGTTCTCTGTGAGAAAGCAAATAGGTAAATACTGTAGACCTTCCTAGGAGATAATTCTGTGAAGGTAAGAAGGAACTGTGCTAATTGTTGGCTTGATTGCACTAATGTTTGAGTCATAGACAAAATGTTTGATACTAAAATATTTCTTTGACACATGATTTTGGCAGTTCTGGACTGAGTAAGTGAATATGCCACTGAATCATTGAATCTCAATGAATAAATGTAGTTTCTAAATTCATGCAGAGTGGGCATCACACTTCTCACAAGGTGGATTGTGTTTTAGAGACTATATTTAGATTATGGTTAAGTGTACTGTTCAGTGTCTAGATTCCCTGGATTTCTTGTTCATTAAGATGAGTGGTCTATTCTTTTTAATTTAGTGTTGCTCTTAGTTGCTTGTTGGTACATGGAACTCTTGATTAATGTGTTTTGACATGACAGATTATCAGTGATTATCTTGTTCTGTATTTTCAGGATATTTTTTAGTATGTTATTTGCAGTAGAGTGGTGTACTACATGTTTATAAAACAAGAGATACTGTATATTATTTAAAAGCTGCTAGCTAAGTTGTGTTATTAATAGATTTTCCCTTTCGGTATTTGTTCACTTATTTTAGATTTAATTTAGTCTGGATTAAAAGCAAGCCAGTAGATGTCCACTAGATTTAGCCCATCATAACAGTGGATTTCATTAGGTTCATTAAATATTATTTGATACTGTTTATTTATGATGTGTTTTCCAAATGTGGGGCTGGTGCATTTTGACAAAAGAAAAACTAAATCCACTTTAATGAACCAGCTGAAACTCTGTAGTGCCTGATTGGTATGATTTATACGTAGGACTTCAATAGAAGGCACTATAAGGAAGAGTTAATAAACTACTGTTTAGGTGTAAAGAGATTTTTAAAAATCTGCTCAGTTCTTGAGCAGAACAATTAGAGAGTTTCCTGAACAATTTTTATCAGTTTTCCTAGCATTAAAACTTCCTTCAGCAAATGAAATCTCCAGCCCTTGTGATTCAGGAAGCTGCTGAATGCCATGCAGGAGTGGAACAGTACCCTTCCCCTTCTGGGAGTGCCATGGGCCATGATGCTGCTATTGGGTGCCCAAATCTTTAAGGAAAACTGTGAACTACATCAAACTAAATAATAGCCAAGCAGTTCTGGCAAGCGAAAAAGGATTCCCAGAAGATATTTGAGCAAGGAATAAAGAATTTTTGAGAAGCTGTGGACCAAGACTCATTCTTAAAAAGCCAACAGTGCTTCTCTTTGATCTTTAAAGTTGTACAGAAGAGAAAATTTGGTACTGTCTGGCAAAGATGCTGGTCACTTCAGGCTGGGGGGTTGATTATCCCCTCCCACTTTACTGCAGTCAGTCCCTATGTGCAGCATCTGTGGGCTGTGTGTTGGTGCTTAAGCAAGCTCAAGTGCGCTTGGCTGTCATCCTTCCCCAGTCTCTCTCCCAAGGTGATAACCTGTAGGCCTTCCTGAGGCAGGGTTTTCCTCTTCTCTCTGCCAAAGATTTCAGTTAAATCTTTCTGCTTGGACCAGTCTTTATTGAGTTGCTGCAAGTTCAGATTCTACAATTACTGATGTTTTGCATGCCTCTTTCAACTGAAGTCTCAGTTTTCTTGGGAGTTTTTTGCTGCTTTTGCTGTATTTTCTTCCTTCTCCCAGTGATTAATAAACCTCATAAATTGCCCTGAGTTTTCAGACTGTAGGATTTTTTCTGTCTGTCTTGTGTCAGTAGTGATTCAACCCATCGCTCTCGTACGTGACTTCCAGGAAGCTTTCTGCATGAAATAAACCCCAGCAAACAGTATGTCTATTATTTTTCCATTTATTAAAGATAATCTGTTATTTTCCTAGGTCCTTTCTGAATTGGCTGTTTTAAACTAAACTGAATTTTCTTCCATTTAAAGAATATAACTAAGTCAAGGTTTCCCAGCAAATAAGATACAAGTTTGCATATGCATTTTGGGTTTGGGGGTTGTGTCTCTCTTCCAACAGACTTTTCCTGTTAGGAGTATTTAGTTTTGTTGGTTTAGTTTTGGGTATAAACCTTTTATGCTTCTTAGAAGATTGGGATTCACTTGTGTTATCCCTCAGTAGGACACTAAGGTTTGAGGTTTAAAATTCTTTTAGCCTCTTGCATTGCTCTTCAGGTTAAATGCTTTTCTGGGTTTGAGGGTTATTGCTGTGCATACATTTTGTGTCATAACTCACTATTAAATGAGTTTCCATTTTTCTTTCTATTTTAAAAATAATCTTAACTGGACTATTGAGGAAAAATAGTTTTAAATTATATCATTATGTATTCAATGAATTTTTAGATTTTAATACAGCTTTTTTTTTAACCTCAGGGCTTCTACTTTGAGTTACTTATGTCTTTTCACTATAGTTTTGCATTTCAGAAAATATTTTTAGCAAAACTAGGAGCATCTTTCATTTTTAAATTTATCTTTACAATATTTTGGTGTCTTAACTAAATGGTTTTTTTAGTGGTTTCTCATCCCTGATTGCTTATATCTATGTTCTTAATACAGCTTGCAATTATGTGTAGATTAGTAGAATTTTACAAAAATAAAATACTGTTATTTTCTGAATATTTTTAAAATGCTCTTTTCATGGAAGAATCAGATGTCAGGGAGGCAGTGCCTTAACTTAAGAAAACTTTTGGATATGAGGGTAACATTTGGGTTTATGTAGCTGAATGATAGCTGCAGTAGCTGAAATGTGATACGGCAAATTCAAGGGCACTGTAATTTACCTGCTGATAGCTGAGCTCAGTATGAAGGATAATTTAGAAGCACTTGCCCTGGAGAGCTACAGATTAATAAAGATAAAATGCTGACTTTTTGATGCTACTTACTTGCTACACTAAGAGCTTTAGCTAAAGAATTCCTTTTCCTTTTAAACCTTTATATCTTTCCTTGATATTTGAAAGAATGTTTTGGGAGTTATTTTGTTTGTTTTCTCTTCCCATGCTTTTTTTTTTCCTCCAAAAGCAGAAGGGGCTGGGGGGGAAATCCTGCATATTTTTAGATCAGGTGTGGTAGCTACTTTGCCATCAACACTGTGTGCATATATTTGCAATGAAGTTTAAACAGCATGGTGAGTATCCAGATGGAGTGTGTTTCCTAATCTTTAGCTTATTTACTCTGTTGGGAGCTTCCATAAATATTTATAGTATCCTTCAGGACGAACTGTACAATTAAGCTTGAGATTCCTGGTATAGAAAATCACAGTATATAAAAAGCCACCAAGATTTTCTCTAGGGGATTTCCAACTGTGAATTTTTGCCTATGATACTCTAAAAGTAGTTTTTAAAATGTCTGTGATGGATGATGAAATTCTAAAGAGAAGGTGATAGCAAATTAAAGTGTCATGCTTCAGTAGACCCTAGCGTGTAGTGTAACAATATACACTGTGTAAATGACATAAGAAAGAGAGAATGGTAGGACTTTTTCCTTCTGTACACTTAAATTCGTTTTTTACACTTCTCTATGAGATACTGAAGATTGATCTCAAAGGTATTTATTAATGGATGTTTACTAGCTGCAAGAGATGCATTGCTTCAGTTTATTTCCCCATGTTCAGACTCTTTCATGGTGCGTTATTTGTTTTAGTGAAATCTATATACCTACTAATAGGTACAAGAACACCAGATGCTATAGTAGGTAAAACCAATGTAAACTATATTTGAAATGCTTAGGAAATGATAAAGCATCAATGCACACTGCCTTACTGTTTTGTCAGGAACTGGGTAAAATTGCAACAGGCAAAAGTTGACATTACTGTTACTTTTACACTGCTGTTCATGATAAGCTGTGCTTTTCCTTAAATTTCAGTTCCAATAGTCAGGATTGTTCATTAAAGTTTTTGACTACTAGGTGTTTTTCCCCTGAGCTTTTTAGCCTTTTTAATTGCAGAAATATTTAGATTTTAGCTGCCGCCTGATGACTTAGAAATGAAAAGGAAAACAAAAAGACACTTCTCCTAAAAACATCTTATTTTCAGAATCCAATTTTAAAGGTAATTTAATGAAGGTAAATGACTCAGCTCATGATTTTTGACTTTTAGTACTGGCAGTATTTAATGTGCTCAAACGAGAGCCCTGGGCACTATTCAAAAAAGGCATGCAAATGATGGTATGAACTAATGCTACAGAAAACTCTGTTTTGTTCCTGGTGGTGATTTCTATTGAAATGTCACTTTGTGTGAAGCTAAGAACAGTCTCCTAGAGCTAAGAAAAATACTGACGGTAGTGACTAAGATTTAGCTTTGTGTTGCTAAAATTACATTCAGCTTTTAATATTAGAGCAGAGAGAATTCTACTAGTGAAAACAGGGATTAAAAATGGAGAATTTATATACAATTTTACCCCTAGAAAAACATTTTTAAAATACATGAACTTGTCAATCTTTAATTTTCTCTTATATGCTCATTTTACCCTCCAAGATGCTTAAGATGACTGCAGTGCTGTGGAATGACCTTTGGCTTTTGACAGTTAAGTTGTCAGTACTTCTCTTCTATAAATTGTTACAGTAAATGAGGTCCCTTTTATATTTGTATAACTTTCTGCCTTGCAACAAGGATTCTTGCTCTTCGGACACCCTGAAATAAATGCTCTCCCTCCATTCCCCGTTCAAGTTCGTTTTCTTGTGACCGATTTGCTCACTGTAGTGACCGCAGGGGTGGGGATGGCAGCAAGTCAGAGCTCTGGTGTGCGGCCAGTGGGTGCCTGAGACAACTCGTCCTCACCTGACACTGCTTAGACAGGGTCAGCAGGATTTGCTGTATAAGCAAACATAAAGCAGTTCGCCTCCTGTTGCTGCACAGGAGCAGCTGAACAGACAGCAGTAGCTGTGGAGTATTTCCTTGCACACAAGCGTGTGACAACTTTTTCACTAGTGAGATTCACAGATTTTGGATGTGAATTCATAGTAGAGAGAAATTGGTCTGAAAGGCCCGCCTTGTACCTTTTGGATTCTGACTCAAGTCTAACTTTTTATACCAGTAATACACAGTAAAAAAGTGTTTGAAGCCATCAGTGGAGCTGATTCCACTAGAGAAGAGAAAACTCTACTCAGCAGAAGGAAGTGAACAGCTGGAGAGAAAAGTTTCTGTTGCCTGAGACCACTGGCACACAAGATAATCCAAGATACACACTGGTTAAATCTTACAAGGTGCTATGGGCAACCCCCTTTTGCAGTTGCCATTGATGCAATAATTTTTGTTAGCCATTCTGTTGATAATTCATATTGTAGGAATTACTAGCAGATGGGAAAATAGATTACTCAGAATATAGTATTAACAATCCATATTTTTTTAATCAAAGGCCCCTAATAGGCATGTTGCATGTAAAATTCATTTAAGCAGTTGCTAGGAAGAATTTATTTTTTCAAGTAAACACAACAAACTTGATACAGATTACTTTTTGATTGAATATCTACTTTCTTAACAATTTAAACCCTGAAAATAAGTTTGCTTGTTTTTGCTGCACCAGCTAAATAGCAGTATTTCATAATTTACTTTGATAGACTGGAGGTTTGCAATGGTAACTCATGCCTTATGGAATTAATAATGAAATCTACTTTTATAATATTGAAAATATAATGGGCATAGAGGTTTTATTTACCTCTCTTGTTGGCCAGAATGGATTAAGATTATAGTGTTCTACATCCACCGCAACTTTGGCTTCCGCCCCTTGAAAAGTTTGGATGGCTACAGATATGTGCTGGCCAAGTGTGGCTATTGAGTTCCAGACCCACTCACCTAAATCCATGGACCGCAAGCACCACCAAGTATCTTGGATATATGTCCTTCCTGCTGCCTCCTGTGCTGGACACACAGGGAAGCCACTAGTCAGGAATTACATTGTACTCTTTGACTCATGACTTCCGAGAGTCCATTTTTGATTGTACTTTATCTCCTTCCTTCTGAGCTTATTGCTACAGAACTCAGGTCTGTAGACAGGAATGCACATTTATTTTCCAAGTGCCCCTTTTTGCTGGAATTTTTATCAGTATGAGGGTTGTAAAAAAAATATGTAAGATAGTGTGAGTCCTCCCACAGGCAGTAGTATTGACTGCAAGTAATTATTGTTTAGTTTGCTGCAAGTAGTGATCCAAATGAACCTCCATATGGGATGCAAGAAGTTAGACCAAAAGACAAAAAAAGTAAAACTTGCTGCACTTCCCTTGCGGAAGTTTGGTTCTGGGAGGTGACTGCATCAGTGTGTGAGGAAAGAGTTCCTTGTGTGTCACTGTTTGAAGATGTGTGAAAAAACCAATCACCTGGAACCAGTATTGACCAGAGTAAGAATGTTTTCTGCACAGATGTATTGGTTTTGTGTGGCCAGGCTTTGGTAGCAGGGTGGCTTCTGTGAGAAGCTGCCAGAAGCTTCCCCTGTGTCCAGCAGAACCAGTGCCAGCCAGCTCTGGACCCACTGCTCACCAAGGCCGAGCCAGTCAGGAATGGTGGCAACGCCTCTGTGATAACATATTTAAGAAGGAAAAAAAAGGTAATGTGCTGTGGTAATTGTGGCCAGAGAAGAGCAGAGTTGAGACTATGTGAGAGAAGCAACTCTGCAGACACCAAGGTCAGTGGAGAAGAGGTGAAGGAGGAGGTTCCAGCTCCAGGCACTGGAGCTGAGGTTCCCTTGGAGCCTCTGGTGAAGTGACTGTGCCCCTACAGTTCATGGAGGAAAATGGGGATGCAGAGTTCCACCTGCAGCTTGTGGAGAAGACCCACACCGGAGCAGGTGGATGCTGGAAAGAGATTTGTGAATCTGTGTGAGGCCCATGCTGGAGCGGGCTCCTGGCAGGGACCTGTGGACCTATGGAGAGAAGAGCCCATGCTGGAGCTCGTTTCCTGGTAGGACTTGTGACCCTGTGTGTGACCCATGCTGGAGCAGCCTGTCCTGAAAGGCTTACATCTCGTGGAAAAGTGACCCACATTGCAGCAGTTTGTGCAGACTGATGCCCATGGGATGGACTCACATTGGGGAAGTTTATGAAGGACTATCTCCCATGGGAGGGACCCCACACTGGAGCAGGAGAAGGACTCCTGTCCCTGAACAGCAGCAGAAACAACATGTGATAAACTGATCATAACCTCCATTCCCTGTTTCTCTCCACTGCTGGGGGAAGGAGGTAGAGCTGGGAAGGAGGGAGGGTTGGAGGGAAGGTGTTTTTAAGATTCATTTCACTTCTCATTTATCCTGCTCTGATTTTGTTGTAAGTAAATTTAATTAATATCCCTGATTCAGTTCTGTTTGGCCCATGATCAAATTTGGTGAGTGATCTCTCCCAGACTTTGTCTCAAGCTCATGAATCTTTGTTATATTTACTCTCTCCTGTCCAGTTACGGGAGTGATAGAGCAGCTTTGGTGGGTGCCTGGCATCCAGACAGGGTCAACCTACTACAATAGGAAATACTCTTCTGCTGACATGCTAATTTGTACTGTATTCAACAAACCTTGTGTGATCATGCTGGATTATTTTAAACCCCCAGACTGATTAGAAGTGATTCCTAACACCTTCACACAAGGCCAGTGAGCCTGTCTGTGGAGCGCTTGTAGCTCTGGCCTGTGCTCTGCTGGCAACTGGAACACTACATGCCTGGAGCTGTCTCAACTTTTGGATTTCTGCTGTATCCCAGCTTAATGAGGACAGTCGCATTAAGAAAAGCTTGCTAATGATTCCTATTGGTTCTGCTCCTTTTTAACTTCTACATGTGGCCTTTCCTGGAAAAGCCTCTGACCTATTACAAATAAGCTGAAAAATAAGCAAGGAGGAGTTGAAGGATTGGCATTCCATTTGCTAAAAGTTTGATGTAAAGTGTACCAAGTTTCCAGACTTACTGGTCTCCCAAGTGTGTGGCTGAGTTGCTTTTCCAAAGATTATAACTGAAAATTATAGTTCAATTAGAAGGTTAGTTATGCTTTTATTCTGTGCTATTTGTCTCAGCTTACGTTGGTGCTGCTGAAAGATACTTCTGCCACTGGAAACTTGGCTTGATGGACCTCCTTTCTGAAAGGTTGCCTTCCGCCAGGATTTCGCCCTGGATCAGGAAGAGGAGAAGGTCGAGGCAGGAGCTGCTGGCCCTCACCTTGCAGCACGGGGAGCTTGTCCCATAAGGATGACTGTTTTCTGGTCTCTTCATAGGCAAAGTTGATTTCCCTTGCTCTAGCAAAGCAGAGAGTTTCAGTGAGGCTTCTTTGCATGTGACTGTGTCTTGAGAATACATCAGTTTCGAGGAGAAATTATTCAGTGTCGTCTGGATCTGTCAGTGGTTTGACTTCCTTGTTTAATTTGCTTCCCTTACACATTGTCACTCTCTTTAATGATTAGGTTAACAAATACACCTTTAAGGAGAAAAGTTTTTTCTTTGTACACCTAATCTTTCTTCTGGAAAACTAGATATGCATACTCACTCTAAAAGGCTGTGTCTGTGTGTGGCATTATAAGTTGGAGTTTGGACTATTGCTTTCCCAAACCCATGTGATTGCCTGGTCAAATAAAGGGTCCCAGTGAAGGCAAACAGCGCTACCAGAAATTCCATTCACTAAAGACCTCTGTCTTGGAAGTGGCCCATCCTGACACTAATTGCTGTCTCTTGTGTGGTTGTGGGTGTTTGATCTCTGAAAGGACATGATTAAGTCCAATATGTGGAATGGCAGAAATCGAACTATCTATAATTGTCACACAAATGCTATCCTGATTACAATTGTAATTGTAACAATTTAATTGTTACAATTAAAAGCTTTTTAAAAGCTAGTGAAATATAATTTAAAGCCTTTCTGAATTCCTGTAGCTTGTACTGCTGAATGCTCCCCTCTCCCTTCCCATTAATGCCAGTAGCTCCAGCAGTTACAAGAAGAAGCTACTTGGTGAATTATTTATGGCAGTTTAAATTGCAAACTATTTGCAAGTGGAAGTAAATGAATGCTGAGCTCTATTGCTTTAAGAATTTGAACCAGAATATTTATCATGCAGGGCAATAAATTACATAGGAGTAATTAAATATCTTGTTTGAGTTATTTCTACACATCTTATTTGATATATTTGCTGTTGCATTCAGTGTTTGAATTATTGCAGACTTTTAGGGTTTGTGAGGTAATACCTATAGCACAGACAGAAGTCAAAGAAATATATTTTTAAATTTGCCAAGGAGACATATATGTGTGCAGACACACACACACATTTCCCAGATTCAGCTGTGGCTGATTAAGTGGTTTTCTCATCTGATGTCAGATACATGAGACCTTCCTAACTCTTCTGTTTTCTGCCACTTTCTTCCTTTAAATGTCCTGAGCATCAGCTGTTCATATAGATGAATACTGTGGCTATCTGGATCTCCTGGGTGACATGTCTGAGATAATTTTGAAAGATTCTTAGTCTCTGGCTTAAAAAATTCATTTTCTTTATATTTTAATATTCATCCCAGCTGTCTGTGATCTTTAAAGAGTAGTTAATTATGTTTGCTGGCTCTGTTTCTTGATTGAAATTTAAATAAAAACTCACCCACCACATTCTTCTCTGCTGATATATGAAAAATGTTTTTCAGGGTAGAATAATTACGTGGTTACATCAGTTGGAGTCTGTTTTGTGCAGTTTAAGCCTGATGTCTACAGTGGTGACTGAGAGAGAATAAGTGGCTGTCCAGACTGGTCAGGAGTGGGTAGGGACTTCACCGCTAGCAGTTCTCACAAAACACATGCACAAGATTATTCAGTGTCTACCTTAGGCATTTGCTGGTCTGTGGAGCCCCAAATGCATTATTCCTGTCACATGTGCTAAATACATTATTCCTGTCACACGTGGGTTTATTGCTCCTCTCATCTGTGCTGTGTTGGGATCAGTTAAACAGTGGAGTCGGCACTGTCATCTCTTCCCATTATACTTAAAATCTCTGACACTTAACTCCTCTAAGAGAATATCTTCACTGAAAAGTATGTCATGTGCCAGTTACATATACCAATAGGCTAAAAATTAAATAGAATAGTGCAGGTTTTTAATCTTTTCTTTCTCTGAAAATGAAAAGATCTTTTTCTGCAAAAGTCTTGATGACTGAGGAATTCCTTTCCCCCATCCTTTTTTCTATGTGTTACATGGGAGGAGTGCAGTGAACTGGATGATATTTGATGCCTTGGGAGGCAACACTTTCCTTCCTAAGGAGATGAGTCCATGGGAGAGAGCAAGGGAGGGCAAACAAAGTGTCCAAAGGAGGACAACAAAGATGGTGAAGGGTCTGGAGGGGAAGCCATATGAAAAACATCTGAGGTCACTTGGTCTGTTCAGCCTGGAGGAGACTGAGGGGAAATCTCATTGCTGTCTACAACTTCTTCTTGAGGGCAAGAGGAGGGGCAGGCACCAGTCTCTTCTCTGTGGTGCCTAGTGACAGGACCCAAGGGAATGGCCTGAAGTTGTGTCAGGGAATGTTTAGGCTGGATATCAGGAAAAGGTTCTTCACCCAAAGGATGCTTGAGCACTGGAACAGGCTCCCCAGGGAAGTGGTCACAGCACCAAGCCTGACAGAGTTCAAGGAGCATTTGGACAATGTTCCCAAGCACGTGATGCGACTCTTGTGGCTGTACTGTGCAGGGACAGGAGTTGGACATTGCTGATCCTTGTAGGTCCCTTCCAACTCGGCATATTCTGTGATTGTGTAAGACCAACATTGCTGAGCATATCTGAGGTCTCATACAGGTCTTGGGATCTTTGGTCCTTGAAGATATTTTGACATCTGGGGTTTAATTCTCTTCTTCATTACGAATCTTATGGTTAAAAGGATGTTGCATGAAAATGTGCATCTTTTCCATATGCTCTGCTATGCATTTCTGATATGTCTGCTCTCTTTATTACGACTTCAAGTTATTTGTTTACTATGTACAATGTGGTCTGTTAGTAGAAGTCATAACACTGGGGTTTGGACTGTATGTAGCAGTATGTGTTGGTAATTTGTATGCCTCAATTGCTGATAAAAATAAAGATCAAAAGTAGCAGTTAATTCCTTGGGGAAAACAGATCAGACTGTGTTGATGGAAGCCTGCCCTAGATTCATGAATGAAGTATTGACTCATTAGTAGTTGATTCAGAAAATTCTTCTTTTTTTTTTACCCATGAGTTAGATAATGTGCTTGTTTGCAGTGTCAGAATATTTGCGAACAAAATAAAGATTATCCCTTTCTTAAGAGGCAGTTATATGTGCTATTTGAAATTTTTTGATATTTTTCACAGTGGTGAAGAATAATTGGCACATCGGCAGTTCTGACAAGAGAGAAGTGCAGAAAGGCACTAAATTACATCAGGAAAAAAACACATAGGCCAGACAAAGAACACATTTCAAATGCAGGTCATTCCCTGCAATAACAGGTGGAGTAGTAGTGCCTGACGTGCCCCAGTATCTGACAAGACTCCAGCCTTTGTTGGCAGCAGCCAGCAAGGCAGTGAAGTCATTAAGTATTGTATGAGCAGTCACTTTTACTGAGTGAAATGTAATGAACCGTTAAACATTTTGAGAAAATATTTTTGGAAAGAAAAGAACTTGGTCAAAGGTAACCCCCCATGAATTCAGGAAATTATTTCATGTATTACTTAAACACTGTTAGCAATTCATTTTGACTAGTTCTGACATCAGACTGTTGAGGAAGACAGGTGCCTTGTCATTCCTATCAGAAAGTACCCCTAAATATCTGTCAGGGTATTACTTACAGCAGCTGTCTATTTTTCAGGCTTCTATAAGAGACAGAAGTTCAGTAAGAAGTATTTGATTATGCAATGTATTTTATATACATGAGTATAAATATATATATTTGTATTCTGTGGCATGCTTTTTTCAGCCTAATGAGTTAAACTCCAACCCTGTATTTATTTGCGATTTATTTGCAAGGTTTGCAAAGGTTGGGGTTTTTTTTAAATTAAATGTACTATGTGTGTTTGATTTCATATGCTATAATTTACTGTGGAGCACACTAAGGCTTTTGGCTATATCGACAGTTACAGGTAAGTATACATACACTCTTAAGTGTGTATAAACCCTGCAGCTGTAAATTAAAGGCTTATGAAAGGTAGTGGTTTTTCCTTTTTGATGAAAACAGTTTCTGATATTTTTTGTGGGATTGTTTTTTGTTTGGTTGTTTTACAGTTAAAGAATCTGAGTTTAGAAGAATTACAGATGAGATTAAAGGCTTTGGACCCTATGATGGAACGAGAAATTGAGGAGCTTCGTCAGAGGTACACTGCAAAGAGGCAACCTATCCTAGACGCGATGGATGCAAAGAAACGGAGGCAGCAAAATTTCTGAGTTGGTTTTACTTTCAAACATAATACTGTGAGTCAGTGTGGACACTGGTAACTTTGTAAGTCAGAAGGAATTCGATTACGAGAGTTTTCAAAAATCCAATCTGTTAAATTTTCCTTCACAAGCAGTGACAATTGGAGCAGTCAAGAACATATGTATGGTGTTCTGCAAAGGCAGCGAAACACATTACCACTTGCTTGCGTTTTCAAATGTTTAATGTAATAGAAGTTTAATCTGTTACTTCCCAATCTTTTTCAGGTATGTAGTGGTAACTTGGTGTTGTACATTGGGAATTGTGTTTTGGAGCACCTGGAATGATTTCTTGATGGTGCAACACTACCGAGCCTTATATTGCAATGTATTTTTCTCCCACTTAGTAGCATATTTATTATGTAATCTTTGGTTATCCTATTTATTTTATGCCTGTTTTCTGTTGGGAAGTATTAGGATAATACTGTGGAGAGCAGAGTCAAATTAGATAAGATTAGTATTGTAGTATAATGAAAAGCTGCTCACCACTGTATTATCTTTTAAAACTCCAATTTCAACAAGTATCCCTATTCAGGACAGCACTTGAACATGTAGCCAGCCCATTCATAGCAGTAAGGTTTAGGAATAAAGTAAGTAACAGGCACATGTTTTTCTGCTCTTCTGAATCAGGGACTGTTGTAGTTGAGTAGTACAGTTGTTACACTACAGAGCATTCTTTGAGAGAGTATTTCTGTCATTTATACGCACACTGAGTCAGCTGTCATTAAACTAGAAAACAAGTGCCTAATCAGTTTTAATTTTGTTATTCAGGAGAAGCAATACTTACAGTCACTCCTTCAGTGTAAATTTCCAATTGCTATTGCAATTCTGACCAGTATAAACCTCTATTTTGCACCGTAGTTTTATAATGAAGTAACAGCTACACTTTCCGGATATGTTTTTTGGTTCATTTGGGGTTTTTTTAATCACTGTTTTGAGGGGAGAGGGGAATTATTAGTGCTTTGGGGTTTGTTTTTCACATTACAGCTACAAAGGGATAGTAATTTAAAAACCAAAGAAAATAAATTGAATACTTATATTTAATAAGTATAGAAAAGAAGCAACACTTAATAGTGTTCTGAGGAGTTTGTCTTGCAATTGCTAAACACTCAAAATTTCTATAGTCTTCTGTTGGTAGATTTTGGGGAATCAGAAAAGCAGGACCAAGACCTTAATAGCTTTTTACAAGTTCTTGTTTGGTTTATGTTGTGGAATATCTATTGGTAGAATTTACAACATTGTGAGAAATATTTCAGACTTAGCAGAAAATGTGATCCACTCTCTGAACAATCTACTGTGTTCTCTATTGAAATCTTTACTATTGTTGCCTTGTATGTAAATAACTTCACTGTGATAGTCAGACTTCTTTAAACAATACAGCTGAAAATATCTTACATTCAGCCTTCAGCTGTTAAACTTTTAATGGTGACTACTGTATGGGCATCTTCTGTTAAATGTTTTCTGGAAGTTAGTAATCATCTCATACCTCTTAACATTAGTTGTCAACATATGTGGACCATTTAGATGGAACAGTGCAGATTTTGGAAATGATGCATTATGTCACAAAGCTTATGGCAATGGAAACATGAAGTTCCTACAGGATCAGCATTCTACAGCCATGCTGGTACCATTACTTGGGTTTGAGCTGTATACAGCCATTGCTGTCCTTGTCATTCTCTGTGTGTTTGCATGCACACCACGCTCTGACATGTAAACCCTAGAGTCAAATAAATCTTAATTGTGATTGTTAGAACATCCTTATCCTCAGCTCTCTTCATACTTCTTAGAGCAATGACCATTCCTTGTGAAAATGCAAGAACACAGAAGATCCATAAAAACTACTCTAGGCAAGATAAAGTGCACCTGGTCTTATGCCTCACATTTATACATTTATACAATGAAATGATGTAAAGTAAAAAATGGTATACACATAGCACTGTGTCATTAGATTCTAATCATAATGCAGGAAAAAATAACAGTACCAACTTCCCCCTATTAGTATGGTTCTTATTTATTTAAAGTAATTTCTACTTCTTGAACTTCCGTTCTCAAAAACTCAAAGGTGTGTGTGCATACACTAATTTGTGTGGATATACACACATATATATTCATATATATATATATATAAGAGAAAATATAAAACAGGTTTAAACCATCAGGAGAGGAACCTAGCTTGCCTTTTCTTGGTGTGCCTTTTAAGCAAAGTGTCATTGTCTAGACACTCTTACCTGCATCCTCAGCAGCTAGATTTTCCCGTACTCAGTCTTAAACTTTCCACACCAAAAATTGGCTTTACAGTGTGATAGACAATGATATAAAATGATCACAAATTTCCTATTTTGTGTAGTCTGAAAACTTCAGTTAATATGGTACCCTAAAGATGAATTGCGTATCCCGAGGGTCTCCAATAAAAGGCTGTTTTAGACTAGAGCTGTTGCAGTCTGACATCTGAAAGCTATCAGAAGGTAAAGGACATCCTTTTTTTCTATCTTGATGTGTCTGCATAGAAACAACTCAGACTTTGTGCACATGCATGCACACAGGAATGGAATATACATGCATGAGAAATATCTGAATGCCATGAAATTAAACAAGCTACTTAAAAGGGTGAAAAATAGCATCTGATGTACTGTAAACTGGGTAGGTATATGATGTTTATGACCAAAGAATACTTTCATGAATTAATACGAAATTAGTATCTTGCCATTATGGTATGGTGCAGACTGCAGTCAGTGAAAGGGCTGCCTTTGGCTTCAGCAGCCAGCATAGGGAGCTCTAAATTCTGTGCAAGCATTAACATAGAGAAATAGGGTTTGTACTGAGAGATGGATGCTACTTATTTTTTCTTTCTTCTGTTTATATAAATGAATCAAATCATCCATGTTGATGACTACACATCTCTACTGGAGGATGAGCATCTCTGTAAAGGAAAGCCAATAGTATAATAAATAAGATACTTTAAAAGCAAGCCTTGAAGGAAATCTAATAGAACTACTGACAAGTTAACCTTCAGTAAGATTTTAACCAAGCAATTTCTTGTTTGCTTCTGACTTTGTATGTTTAGGTTTAGTAGGTTAAAAAAATTTTGAAAAATCATTGCTTATTACTAAACATTTTTAATAAAAGCTAATTTTTCATGTATAATTGTCGACTTGTTCATTCTAACTGAAGAAAAATTATCTTACTAGTAACCATTAATGTTCATTTCTGTAGTCGTCCCTCATATTTTGTTTCCTTTCTATAACACTGTGAGCACAGAAACCCACGTCTCTCAAAGTCAGCTCTGGAAAGGATTTTTCCAGATCACAACATTGCTGCAAGAACTAGAAGTCTGAGGATCTCATGAAAGTAGATCAGGCCAGGAATCTTCAGCACTCTGTGGAAGTCCCTCTCTCTGCAGTCTGATGTTGCTAAAGACCTAATCCTGAGAGAGCTGTGCATCACCCGAGTATCTTGGCCGTCTTCTTAGACATCCTTTACTTGGAGGTACTGAGGGACATTAGGGGTTTGAATTGTTCCTTTATTGTTCTCATCACAGTAGAAAACCAATAGGCAATGGATAGGCTTAAGTAGAAAAAGTGGCTACATTTAGTGTCTCAAATATAATTCCATTGCCCATTTCTTTTCTGATTTTTAAAAATTATTCTCTTAAGAACTTGCCCACAAATACATTTTAATAAAAGGAACTCGTGACCGATGCTCCTTAGTGAACCACAGTATGTTTGAAGAGACAAAAATCTACTGCTAATCTGAATTAATCTGACATTTATTGGATAGTATAATTATTTACTGTTTATTTACAGTAACTAATAGCTTGTCTGCATTGCAGTGTATTCTGATGGGAGTGCACAGTGGCTCAGTCTGCTTCTCCATTCAGTGTGTTGAACTATCAGATATAGATATGGCTCATGGTGAGTGAATCCCTGCCCAAGTACATGAGATAGCCTGACTCACCACTGGAAGGCACTGGTGCTTCCAAGCAGAATGTGTACTGTACACCTTCTGTAAAGCACTTGGTATGCTTGTGACTCTGTCAGTGTGGTATGATGAGGGTTACTTTTTCTTAAGTGTATGCCTGGTTATAAAGCTAATCAAAAAGACCTCACGAGGTAAGGAAGTCTTTATTTCTTTGCATTCTTAAATAGAACTCCAGCTTACTGTGGCATTGCTCTCTGTGTTTCCAAAGGCAGTGATGGATGTTACATAGTCATAAACTTGTTTAGGTTGGAACAGATCTCTAAGGTCGAGTCCAGCTGTTAACCTAGCACTGCCAAGTCCACACTAAACCATGTCTCTAAGTGCCACATCCACAGGTCTCTTCAATACCTCCACGGATAGTGACACCACCACTTCCCTGGGCAGCCTGTTCCAGTGCTTGACAGTCTTTTCAGTGAAGAATTTTTTCCCAATACTAAATTAAAACCTGCCCTGGTGCAACTTGAGGCTATGTCATGCAGCTGGCTGGGAAATTTGCTGTGGGATATTTCTATGCCAGGCTGTGATGCAGCGGTGTTATGCCCACTATTGCCAATGAAAGCCTTGGAGAAGACACATCCCGGCTAGCCCGTGTTGTTTATCATGATTGTGTTGTGCCAGATGGAGTAATAGCTTAAGCTTTTTGGGGAAAGGCAAATTACATTGATGGCTTAGTGTGAAGTCTTTAAGTTGCATTTGTGAAATACTTTTTCACAGAATGTATTTCTCCTCTTTGTTCAGTGCCTTCATTCTGGAAAGGGCCTATCTTTTACATGGTGTGCTCTCATCCATTTTGATTTGGTTTAATTTGTTAGTATTTTTAAAGCATATGTGAAAATTCCCCATATTTTCCTTCTTCTCTTCTTCCTCCTCAGGAAAATGAATGTGGGCATGACTTTTAAGAGCATCCCCTGAGCCAAGTGTCCTTTGGACAAAGTGGGCATATGCAAATGTCAGCAACAGCTTTTATTCTCTTGTTCTATTCAGAGATCACTGAGGTGAAGTCTCAGCTGTCCTGTTTTTCTTTCCTTTGAAAGGATGGGATGTTCAGATTCTAAGCAAATCTTTCTCTTTCAGAATATCTGTTAGTCCCAGACTAACAGATACTTTATACTTTTTTCCATTGTTTGCTACACAGTCCTTAGGATAGATTCATACTTCATTTCACTAGGCCTTTAGAGAGTCTTCTGTGTTGGAGAAGAGTGGTATTTGTCACAGAAACAGGAAGAAAGAAATAAAAAAAATTAAAATTTTTAAAAATTTTCTTTGGGGAGAAAAGAAAAAGAATATGGCATTTGCACCTGGCCAGGCCGCTTATGAGGCTAACTGGGGATGTGAGGAAAAAAAGTGTTGGCTGACAAAAGTAAATCAGGTAGTCATCTATACAACTTACTGCTCTGTGTTGATGTTTCACATCTGATTTTCTTCCATTCATATTTATTGTCTGCTATGTCCATGTTTTATTTATCCTGCTGCTGCTTTAAAGATAGAAGTTCTAATTTTTTTAAACTTTATAAATGGAAACATACCATAAGAGTGCCAAGTAAATAAAAATGGAAGAAGAACCCAATCCAAGTAACCAAAGTGGGAGTGTTTTCTCCCTTTCCCACTCCTTTCTGGGGTTACAGAGGCTTTTGATGGCAGATGTTTGTCTGTGCATGGAGAGACTTTCCATGCTCCAACCCTGGGCAGACACGAATGGAGATGGTTTTATCAAGAGGGCTGGATGAGCTGTGCACCTACTCAGGATGTCATGTAAGTGTTGTGCCCTGCTGGGAGCCACTGCTGTCCTTCTACTCCTCTCCCTGCTGGGCCGTGGTGCAGGCTCTGAGGCTCCTGCAGAGCCTGAGGAACCAACTCGCAGCAGGGAGTCCCACTTTGCCAAGAGACTCACTGTGAAGCTGGAAGCTGTTGATCCCCAGCAGGGTAGCACTAAGCTCAAGCCAATGCCTGTGGTCTGGGAAGCCTTGCAGGGGCCAGCTCTTACCTCAGGGAGGTGGCCATGCTGTGGTGGCAAACAGCTTTTGGTGCCACTTCACTTTGTTGACTGGACTGCAGCATGGCCATAGCACCCGATAAGGCTTGTCCAGACCAAGCAGTCTGAGAATCGCATTTAACCCTTGGGAAGGATAAAGTTCCTTGTGTCTATTTTTTTATTGATGTACAAAAAATATTTAGGAAATTATCTCAGTGCACTGGAAGAGTTTGTGTACTGGCATCAGCTAACAATCACTCCATGCCCTGTGCCAGGGCCTTTCTTAGTGCAATAGCACTATTCCTCAGCCTCCCAAGTTCCTACTGTGGGCACTGGGTTTAGCTTTGCCAGAAGTGATGGTGGGAGCAGCAAGTTTTCATGTGCTGTAGGCAAACAGCCAGAGTTCTTGCCTGGTGCTGGTACTTGTTTGGTGCAAACAGGCCTTCCTAAAGGCCACAGAAAATTCAGAGGGGCTAAACTGGGCACCAAGTAGGGCGCTGCCCAGACCCAGGCAGCAGGAAGACATTGGAAGGAATTAAACTATAATCTGATTCTGGGCTCAGATATTGGTTTTCTGTCTGTCACAGTGGGGGAAAACATTAATGGTATTTACCATTTACCATGGCACTGCAAACCTCAGCGGCCTTAAAAATTTTTCTCTTTAGCTGCCACAGCTTCAGAAGTTAAATTTGTAAATATACATGGTCACATGCTAATGTATCTGGATATATTTTCCTCTGACAAATAAATTAAGCTGCATGTTGTTTACTAAAAACCTGGTTTCCTCTCCCTGTGGGTATTTCTTCTGAGGACAGATACTATATATTGCAGTATCTCTCCCTAGCTTTTCCCAGAGAAAAGCTCAGCCCTCCTAGTCCTGTTTCTCCCCTCTGGACAGTATTTGGAGCTGACCAGTATAATTCTTCAGCTGTTCTTTTGCTGCATACAGGTGTGCCCAGAAACAAGCACCCCATCCCCCCATTCCTTCTTTCATTCCCTCGGTGTCACAGGAAGGATTGATGTATGAGAAGATGGCTGTGGCCCTCAGATGTTTCTAACACTACTTTTTTCCCTATTCAGATCTTCCTGCTGCTTTGCACTCCTCCTGGACTCCCACAGCCTGCATGGTCACTGTTAAAAAAAGCCTTCCAGCAAATACATCAAAGAGGGAGACCAAAAGCTTTTGAGTTGATTTATATGACACTAAGCCTTTTGTGTGATGCCTCAATTGATATTTCATTTTTATTGCAGTACAGTGGGGTATATAGGCTTAACAGCAAGAGGTGTCCTTTTGATCTCTCATCACAGATGAAAACAGGTGTCATAGTCCAGAGATTATAGAGGTCAGAGATTATTTGCGGAAGGATTAAGAAGTACCATTTTTCATAGCAACCATATGCAAAAGCATGAGATGCTTTTAAAAGTGCAGGTGTTATTTCAGTCTCTAGATAAGTTGTATTTATTTGTCATATACCAATTTTTCCTGCTGAAACTATGGAAGAAGATCAGAATTTTTCACAGTGTTTTGTATCAAAAAAATGCAGAAACAAGTCAAATGCTCCACTTACAAACACAATTAATAAAATAACTTTTTCTGAGTCTCCTGAGATCCAGAAGAAATTTGGGTTGCTTTTCCCGTTAGGTGATCTTTACAGAAAATTGCCTTGAGACTGTTCAGAAAATAATGGGGTGACTGTATTAAAGTTCAGCACTGCACTGATTTATATACACATACAATTGCTTAGTCCAAATCCGATTTACCGCAGAAAATGAACAGAATTCTCTGATGTGGTGAGTACTGGTTCAGTATTTCAATAAATAAAACTGAAATACTGCTCTGACTCATTCCAAGAGTTTCTCATCCCATTAGAAACTCAAAAACAACCAAAAGCAATTTGGTAACCCACTATAGGTATGTGGGTATCTCTCCTGCTAAGGAAACACATCCACCACTGCTCAACTTTTATAAAAATAGATTCGCTTTTGAAGCTGTTTACATTCCACAATGTAATGTGGGTAAAATCAATAGCAATAGTGTTGTATTAGATTCAACAAACCCAAGAAACCTATTTCTCCTAGTTAGTGTAACTATAACTTTAGTTGACAAGCAGATGTTTAAACAGCCCCAAAATACATCATTATTAGAATAAATAAGGAATTGAGGATCTCTAGGATTATAGGACCAGCAATACAGTAGCACTGCATCTCAAAAATTAATGCTAATTTATTCCAAGAGCAGGTATAATTTTGAAGCCTTTTAAGTGTACTTAGCATTGATTTATTCAGCCCATCAACTGACATAAGTTTATACATCTCATAGCACATAGTCTTCAGTTACTGCCTCCACAAAAAGCTCAACAGTTTGGTCCTATCTTGCAGCTAGAGTAGGAGGAAGTCTTATTTGCAGTGTTTGACTAATGTGAACTGAAGTGTTTAGTTCAGCTCTTTGCTCCAGAACAAGGAACAACCATTCAGGCATTTTTAGAAGAGATTACTGCTCCATTTCTGAGGCATCTTCCAGCTTCTGTCCTGATCAGTGGAAGCGAGGCTGCTCAGGGCTGAATGGGCACTGTGCTGCAGAGCCAAAGAGCTGCAGTGTTCCCTCATGACAGCAAGTGACAGAACCTGCATGGCTTTACCTTCCCAAAATATTGTGAGGCTGCCAACCTCGAGTTTGGTGTGCCATGCTGCTGACCGAGGTGAGGGGAGGGTATGTCTAACACCCCTGGCTGTGCTTAGAAATTTGAAGTCTAAACTTTTGGAAGGTGGTCTCTGATTCCTGGTCCAGATTTCTAAATGAAACCATACAAGACATAGCTGTCCTGTGCACTTTGCAAGGAAAGAATTGAAACACTGTTCAGCTGCAGCTTTGTTTTCCATCCAGGTTTATTCTTCTTTTCTGGACTGCATTGGATTAGTGCTTTATTTTAAACACCCAGAACTGAAATAGACTAGCTTTTCATTCACCGTGACCACTAGCTTTCTTCTCATCTTCTCTGGCAAGATGAAAAGATGCACTTTGCTTTTTTAATACTGCTTTCTCAGGATGGGAAATTGTCAGGTATCTTTTTTCAGGGATCATTAACTGTCTATCAAAGCCTTTTTCTTCTATATTCTTGGTATGTCTAGACTGACCTTTCTCTGAATCTAGAGGGATTCCTAAGGAAATCAAATACACCTAGAAACACCTACCATTTCCTTTCCTTTCCCAGCATGTTAAATTGTTTTGGTGCTCTGGGTCTCCTGCCAAGTGTGAAGAAGCATATTTGTATTTTTATGTGCTAGTGGATGGGCCAGTGCTGTGTAACTACTCATGTGAAGCAGAGTCCTTTGTGCTCTCCAGCACTGCCCTGGCAGCACTGGGGAGAGCACGAGTACAGTTACAGATTGGGAAATGTGGGACCCAGGAGTGGAGCCACCCTCACCAATGTATAAGGAAGGCCCAAGCATTTTTGCCATCAAAAGAATAAGCAAAATTTCCCTGTATTATAAAGCGTGACAGTTTTAAACCTGCCTGCCCCTTCCAAAAATCAACTGCCAAACCTGGTAGTTCCCTTGCCAGGCTGAGTAAGAAAGGATCGGAGAAGGAGCTGCAGCCTGGCTTTGGCCGGTTGCGATGTCCCTGTGGCGGGGCCTGCCTTGCAATCAACCTGGCCATGCAAGAGAGGGGGAGACGCACGAGGGGGAGTTGGATGGGGATAACCCACTCTTCTGGAAGGTGCTTGCAAGTGGCATCAGCCTCTTCCCTGGTTTCAGCTGTCTTCTTCAGAGCATGCTCCCACAGGGAATGCTGAGAGCCAACTCACCGAAGAAAAAGACATCCAGGGCTTCTTCCTTCAACAGGAAGGGATCAAAATGTAAAAAGTGATCATGCTAACAGTGGCAGTAGGAAGGTGTGCCTTGGTATGGAAAGAAGAAACAACATAGAGAATGGATTTTTCCCAAAAGTAAACCACAATTTTGACATGTTACCTTTTGCCATACTTGGAAACCTAACATAGGGAGGTGCTAGCCCATGGTCTGACATGCCTAGGCACTGATACAATAGAAATAAATTAGAATTTACCTGGTAATTAGGTGGATGGTCCTTAAAGGGCTATGGTAGGGTGTCAGTATTCAGAACATTTCCTAGAATGGGACAGAACACGAATTTCAAAAATAGCATAGTCATTTGAAAGGATGATTTCCACCAAAGTTGGTGGGATTGATGTTCCTAAGTCAGGAACTCCAGACCCTCATTTTGCTGTGTTACAACCCCAGCACATCACCTTTCCTCGTATGTCATGGAGGCTGCAGGAATAGCCACATCAGGCCATGGCAGATAGAGAGGGTAAAGCAGGAGATACAGGACTTGGGATGGGCAGCACAGCAGCTGCTGGCAAGCAGACTGTGCTGCTGTGTAAGCACCACTCATCTTCCAAGTAAGATTAAGAGTTTTCTTTGAAAGTCAACAGTGTCATCAGTGGAATAGTCTGCTCAGAGCTACACAGACTTTTGCACCACAGAGAACACCTGCACATTGGGTGACAACAAGCAGATGTTGGGCTGTGCAAAGTGGGCAGCTCTCTTAGGCTGCTTTAGATCTACAGAAGAAATGGTCAGATTTATAGCAGACTTTGTCCAATTTCTGAAAAACTTAGCCCTGTTTATATCTGAACAGGGATTTGTGAGAAACCAGAGCCCATTAGTACCCTTGAAGAAAAAAAGCAAGAGTGGGAGGTACTGATGTTTCTTTGCACTTCTGTGAAGCTGAAATACTGGATTTGTGCCACTGCCTCTTATGGCAAATTCATGTGCTTATCCAAGTGAAGACTTACATGATTTAGGGTTCTGTGTAAAGGGTGAGGCGATGTCAGGCAAACAAATTTCTGCAGTGGGAGGTCAGTGTGAGTCCCAACACCTGTGAGATGATTCTCCATCCTGTTTTCTAGAAGGGCAAATAAATTCCAGAGCCAGACCTTTTCCAGCAGTGTCATATGATCTCGGGAAACACTTTCTAGACTGTTTGGAGGTTGCTTCCTCCACTTGACAACCCATAATTTTATATATGAGAGGTGAAGAGATCCACAATCTTTAATGAGAGTGATGTTTCTTAGCAGCTTCAGTGATTGCTCTGTAGAACTGTTGCTTTGAATAATGTATTACCCATTGCTCTATTTTTAACCCCGTAAATTATTCTCAGATGAGAAGCATAATCTTTTTTTTTTTTTAAGGAAAAAGGCAGAATCAGTAAAAAATGCTTCAGAAATCAGATGGGAACGTTCTTTTACCCTGTCTGAATAATGTGCAACTTGAAAATTAGTTACAGGAGATGAAATTAATTTCTGGTGTAACTTAATGGGAAGCCAGGTGCATAAATTGGAAAAGAAAATAAGAATAACATGATGAGAAAAGAATAGTTCTGGCACAACACCTCACCGAGGGATATGAGTAGTGACTTGGTTTGAATGCTGTTTCAAAGTACCATCAAAGGTAGATTACAGTTAGGAGTATTGTGAGAGGAAATGGATAACCAGCACAGCAGGAGCAGTTACTCCAGGGGCTTTCTGCTGCTTATATGTGCACAGCTGGGGCCTCTGAGGATGGGGTTTATTTTGGAAGAGATGAAAGGTCGTGTCAAGTTGATTTAGTGCCTACAAATGCTGGTGGTATGTTGTTTAGTCCCCAGTCTGTCAGGTGGAGAACAGGAAGTTTGTACTGTTTGTTCAACTGAAAAATGTGGGTTCCCCACCACAATCGCCAATTAAGAGCATTTCTAAGAACAGAAATCTAGCCTGATGTGCATGTTTAAACGAAACCTATCTTCACAATGAGGCCCAGGCTTCTCTTTCATTATAATATATACTCAGAATGTCCTGAAACGTAAATCAGTTCTAGATCCCTGGTGAAAGATAGATTTTATGCATTTAATTTCCATTTTGTGGCACAAAACTGAGTTCTTGAGTGCATTACACACTACTGGGACAAGACACACAGTACAAAGAGCACCAGATACCTTCCCTGCAGTCTTGTAAAGTTCTATACAGAAAGGTACAAATACTGGAGGTATCAAATTTGGAAAATTAAATGCAAAGTTCTTTGTTTTTAAGTTTGCAATGTGAAGTAGCTCATGCTCTGTATAACATGTGAGGAAAAAACAGTCTGTTTTCAAAATGGAAAGTCTGCAGGGAAAGAGAGAATTAGCAGCTGATGAAAGTAAGTGCGTAAGAAACCAGGCAATAATACAAAATCTGAACGTACATAAAAAGCTTAATCACAATCTATATATAGATTTTACATCTCAGGAACATAATGTAACATATTGCTTCTCAAGGGCATCTCTGACTCTCATAATAGCCTAGATTTGTACTAGAAATCCAGATTCTCTAACAGATTATTCCTGGCAATAAAGTAAGTTACCTCATTTGAAATATTACCACAATTCTCATTTAAACAACACAAAGCTCTCAGGTGAAAGAGAGTAGGCACAGCATTTTCACTGGTGCCAGGAAGGTGACTGTCACAGGCGATGTTCTTCAGTAAACTGCACATCCATAGTAAGGAGATTTTTGAGCACAGAAATTTTCAAATTTCCAACTCTGGAGAAAGTGGCCAATTAGTCCTCTCATCCTTCAATTCTGACCCACTGGTTTATGGAAGTGCAGATGCCCTGCTCTCACACAACAGCGAGTGAAGAAGTCTGACAAAAGTACTGGCTGTGCAAAAAATATACTGGCTCTTCTCCTCTGTGAGGCTTTGGAGAGATTGCATTTTTTCTTCAAAATGTAATGTAAACATTTTCCTGTAGCTTTTATTTAATGAGAGAGAAGTTTTCTCAGCACTAACTGCACTGAGCCCTAGAATAGACATTACTTCATAAAATGGCAGGAAAGGTGTGCCTTATTCTTCCTTACCTACGTATTTTGGGGGAGATAAGACAGCAACATTACTTAAATCATTAAATTGTTGTTCTGCTCAGTGAAAAATTCTGTTAGTCATAAGCAAATATTAAAACTGCTGTACAATGCTGTACAATACTGTCCAATGCTCAAACATAATAAATCTAAGCAGAAGTAATGCAGAAAAAGGGTTACGTCCCCTAGCGTGGTCAGGGGAACAGGACTTGCAAAAAGAGAACTAAAAGGAAGCTTGAGAGGTATAAACCTGTGAAAATACGTATGTAAGGCCATATGGTTGCTGTCTATAAATATACTAAGAGGAAAATGAAATATTTAAGCTAAAGAACAGTGTTGGCAAAAGAAAAAAAAAACCTGATATAAAGCAGCCATTAATAAAATTATGCTAAAAGTTGTGCATGTCTTGGAGAGCAGCACAGCTCTGGAATGGTCTTCAGGAGGAGGGGGGAGCAAAAATGTGACTACTTTTAACATGGAGTTAGTTAAGTTTATGAAAGGAATTCCTGTGCACTGTGTAAAGTAATTGTCATGATAATAAGAACATCTTAGATTTCAGTACTTTATTTATTTAGTGTCTTTGATCAAAAGCACTTATATAAAAGTGCAATAATGAAAATTCCTTTCAACCAGTACAATAAAAGTTGGAATTCCTTGGGGTATTTCATTTTCTTTAGTAAAACGCAATTTGGACACGTTCCATTCAATATTTGCAGAAATGACAGAGCAGCAGCCCTACAAATAATAATAAATCTAGAACATAAGATAAGCTATGGGTTATTGAAATGATGTGTTGCAAAGTTAAATCCAAACTTTGCAATGTTAAACTAGCAACAGCTGAGGGAATTTGTGGCTCTTTGGCAAGTCTACAGGTCTCACCAAATAACTGCCCTGCAAGTCCCTGGTTTTCAGCTCTGTAAATCTACTGCTTATGAAACTGAGATAAAACCACTGCTTGGAGCTGAGTTCTCCGAAAGCCCCAACCAAACCTAGTGAGGGTTTGCAGTGTCCTTTGCATCAGTGAGAGAATTTGCTACCCTTGCAGCATGTAACCTGACTGGAGCGTATGTGCTGCACATGCCCACCTCTTCCTTCCCTTGTTTCTTTCTTGGTATTTCAGTTCAACAGGTGACCTCACGCTGGTCCATGTGTTGGGTGGCTGTTTGTGGGTGTGTCACAGTTTACACACATGCAGTATGAATCAGGGACAGGAGTACTGAATTTATGCCTGGGACTCAGCATAAATTGAATTGAACCAGCCCTATCCAGAAGTGTAAACCTTAGCAAAATGTTTCAAGTTTGGACACCAAATTCAGGTTATCTAGGTCTACCTTCAAGATCATGTCTATGGCACTTTGAATTTCAGGGACAGCAAGCATGGCTTGCCAACTGACTTATAACTTGTGCGGGCTATGTTGAAAATCGGTAAGGTTGGAATGGACCTTTTTCCCTCACACTTCATGGCCTAAATCAGCTACTAACTGATGTGAGGGGAGGGTGTTCAGTGGAAATGGGGGGGGTAAGTTACTTCACACTGTGTATTCTGTCACAGATCACTGGGCAAACAGAAATCTGATCCTGGGTGCTCAGCTTTCTGGTTTTTAGGTGGAGCTGATACAGCATCAAAAGATCCAGACCAAGCTGCAACCTCTAATAGCCTAAATGAGGCAATTACCTATTTGTACCATATTTGCTTTATTTTGTCAGTTGAGCCACCCTTTGTCATAGTATTAAAACACAGCCTTCCAAACAAGAAAATTTTAGCTTTAGTATTTTAATTTCTCTTCTAATTAGCTTGAATTTAATTTCTGCACCTCTCTAGTCTTCCCAAGTAAAACTAACAAAAAAATTAATTGGAACATTATATGTAATGAATGGGATGGAAAAGCAGGATCTGAAGAGAAATGCTGTTTTGCACACCGAGTGTCGGTAGTTTGTTTTCTAGCACAGATCCCAAGAAGAAAAAAGAGGGAGGCACGGGCTTCCACCTGTTGACTACAAGTGTTTGATCTCTCTACAATTGTGTAAGGGAGGAGACTGAGCACTCAAAAAATAACTCTCTGCAGATTCATTATTACTCTTGAAATCCCAGATGATCTGTTCTCTCAACGTGTTTTTTTTTTTTTAAACAAGTACATGCCAGCCCTTGAAAGGATTTAAATTGACTACATCACAGAAGTAGGTAGGAGGATCTACCCACAGATAGTGCAGTATTAAACTCTCTTTCTTTATCTGTTCCCTTCTTAGGCCCTTATACTCTCCCTTAGCTGTAAATTGTGAGTTTCTTTCTGAAGGAAAATGGTTTTTTGCTTAGAGTTTCCTTGGCAGAAATTTTAATGGAATTGTCTGTCATCAACACCTGCTTTCAAGCTTTACTGATAAAATTAGATTTTATATCTCAGCATCACATATGGCATCTTTATAATTACTCTTTTTGCAGTATATGAATGTCAATTCCTAAAATGCTGCCTGTACTGTTCATGTGGGAATATTTCACTTCATTAATCAAATCCAGGTTTTTCATTGGAGCTTCTAATTGTTGAAAGCCCACATCTTCGTGTGTCTAACCTCAAAACCATTTTGATGGACTGATACAACACATCTGCAGCTGCACTGGGACCGAGCTGTGAGCAGATCCCTTCTGGAAATGGGATCCTGAGAGGTCTATATGGGCCTCCATACCTAGAGTCACTTATGGAAATGTATGTGGAAAAGTCTTTGAATATGTAGCTATCTGAAAATGAGGGCTCAGTATTGATCTAATCTTGGAAACAGAGGAAGGTCTAGGCTTAGGAGATTCTGAAAAATATTTCTATACATAACATTTCAGAACATGAATACCCAGATTTTAACACACATACTCAAGAGTAAGCAAACTTAGAGGTGTTTTCAGACAAGTGATGATCAGAATGACTGGTCAGTAATATGGGTAAAAGTGTTCCTGTATCAGTGACTCACAGCTGGCTGTTTTAAACAGTTGTAAAATGCATGGGAAGTCCTATACTAATACAGATACCAGTATAGGTGATAGGTGATTTTTTCATTACTCATGTCACAGCTGAGAATTTTTATTCCACTTGGGTACATTCATTTCTCTGCTCAGATGAGAAAATGCACAAAGTAACAGTTCATCACTATACCACTAGCACTAATGTCATGGAAGTGGTAACATTTGTATGGAAAAGTCAGCATTTAGTACTCTTATGCAACAGGATGAAGATGTGCGAACTGTTAACTTGTAATAGAAATGTCTTTAGTTTCTCAAGTGCAAAGTGCAGTGTCAGCAACACTATCCTCTAGGAAAAAAAAAAGACAAACAGGAAAACATTTATAAACATAGCTCTTGATAGCACTCATGCAAACTGCTGTCAGACTTGTACACTAATGCAGTGAATCATTCAGGCTCAACTCACTGGGGGTACTCCTGCTCATATTGGTCAGACTGGCCATAAGGGATTTAACTTTATAAGCATAGTAGTCCCTTAAGTTGACAGATGGAACTTCTTTCATGCCATCACCAAAATCACAGCTTCTCATGGCACTCTCTAACTGCTTCTGACGCCTATAGAAGTGGGAGAATTTATTAAAGATCAGTGTAATGGGAAGCACTACCACTAGGATACCAGCTAGGATGCATGCAGATGCCGTCAACTTTCCAGCAGTGCTCCCTGGCACCACATCCCCATAGCCAACAGTGGTCATGCTAACAGTAGCCCACCACCAACAAGCAGGGATGGTGGCTAACCCCTCATTCTCTTCTTTCTCAATGGTATAAGCCACTACTGAGAAAATGGAGATGCCAACAGAGAGGTAGAGTAAAAGAAGCCCCACCTCTCTGTAGCTATACTTCAGGGTGGCTCCAAGAGACCTGAGACCTGTGGAGTGTCTAGCAAGCTTTAATATGCGGAAGATCCTCATGAGTCTCAGGACTTGTGCAACTCTGCCTAAATTTGCTAAAGTTGGACTACTTTCCACCACCAAGTTGACAATTAATGTAATATAAAATGGAAGGATAGACATTAGGTCAATCAAATTCAGGGCATGCTTGAAAAATTTTAAAAAGTCAGGAGCTACTGCAAATCTCGCCACCAGTTCAAAAGTGAACCATGCAATACCAAAATGTTCCACGATTTCAAAGCGAGGATCTTCCTCTGGGTTCCCGTTGCTGTCAACAATCTGAAAGTCTGGGAGGCTGTTCAGGCACATGGTCACAATGGAACCCAGCACCACGACTATTGAAAGGACACTGAAGATGCGGCTTAAAACTGAGTACCCAGGATTATCCAAAGCAAGCCAGAGCTGCCTCCTGATGTTTCCAAAGGGCTGTTTGTCAAATTTAGAGGCATCATTGTAGAATGCCAAAATCTCATCAAAAGAAGATGTGGTACTTTCCTGGTCACTTTGTTCCTCCCATTTCTCTTGGTCTGGCTCCATTTTCCTCCCATGGTAGCTATAACTGCAGCAGGAGTCTATAAAGAATTCATTGATTCCCCAGTATTCAATCTCCTGGCTGAAAGAAAACACGCAGAGTTCACCCATCACATGGAGCTTGCCAGTGTTATAAAAATGTAGCACGTAAGGAAAGAGCTCGGGGTTCCTGTCAAAATAAAATTCATTCTTGGTGTCATCATAGTCATCACAAAGCTCCAGTATTGACTCCTTTGAGTGGCAGCTCAGCAATTTGCCCAGCCTGGTCTCGGGGAACCTTAATAATGTGTTGGATCTCATCTTTTTCTTAAAGCCTCCAACGTTGATGCTGATCTCATTGTCTTCAAAATTCGCTTCAGATAAAGCCCTCAGACTCTGCCCTGTCATAGTGAGCTCCTTCCAAAGGTGGGTAGGGAATGAAAACCTAGGATACAATTACACAGAAAGTTGGAAGAATGAACAAATCGACAGCATGTTCACCTATTGATGCATTTTCTTTTTCTTTCTTTCTTTCTTTCTTTCTTTCTTTCTTTCTTTCTTTCTTTCTCTTTCTTTCTTTCTTTCTTTCTTTCTTTCTTTCTTTCTTTCTTTCTTTCTTTCTTTCTTTTCTTCCTTTTTTTCCTTTCTTTCTCCTTTTTATTTCTTTCTCTCTCTTTAATTCTCTCCTCTCTTTCTCTCTCTTTCTTCTCTTCTTCTCTCCTTTCCCTCTCCCCTCTTTCCCCCTTTTCCCCCCCGTTCACTTGCTTTCCCTCCCTTTTTCTCCCTCTGCCCCCGTTTCTCCCCTTTTCCCGTTTTTCTTTTCTTTTCTCCCACGTCCCACTGAAGACCTTGAGGGAGGCTCCTTTGTTCCCACTGCAGGCTTCTGTCCCTCCCCTCGCCCTTCACCTGGGCTGCGGCTGTCGCTCCCACCAACCCCCCGTTACT
>VZTE01005270.1:0-112374 GCA_013397775.1 Eulacestoma nigropectus | reverse complement strand
ACCCCCGACCCGACCCCGCCGGCAGCGATCGGGGAGGGTGGGTGGGCGGCCGGGGACTGCGGAGGGGCGGCCGAACGGAGCCGGTGTGCCGGAGGGGCCTCCGCTCGCTCGCTCTCGCTCTTGCCCCCGCGCACCGGCGGCAGCGGCGCCGCAAACTCGGGTTTCCTCCCCACCGCGATCCTGCTTCACGCCGGCTCCGAGCGGCACAACCTCCCGAGGGGGGACGGGGGACGCCCACCCACGGCCGCGGTGGCTCCGAGCGCCCGCGGACCCTCTCCCGAGGGGCGTCGTCCGCCCCCCGCCCCTCTCCCCCTCACCCTGCCGGGAAGGGACCGGGGGAGGGGGTGCCGCTACCTCGCCCGGCCATGGCACCGGCGGGTCCTCGCTGTGGCGCCTGGGCAGGGTCCCTGCGGGGACTGACAATAGGAAAGACGGGGACACTTGTCAGAGCAGTTTGGTGTGAGGGGAGCGGAGCTGCGTGTTGAAGCTGCTCGCCGCCCCCTCAGTCACCCGCTGGGAACCCCCGACCTCCGCACACG
Source organism: Eulacestoma nigropectus (assembly GCA_013397775.1). NCBI lineage: Eukaryota > Metazoa > Chordata > Aves > Passeriformes > Eulacestoma > Eulacestoma nigropectus. Next base: position 111,835 of record VZTE01005270.1, on the reverse strand, counting down.
GTCCTGCCAGCCATTTAGGGAGGGATCATCGTGAACGGCGGCACCTCGAGCAGGACGGGTGGGAGGGCTGACCGCCTTGCTCTGCTGCCCTTCGTATGTAGAGTTCTTGTGCTAGGACGTGGAATAATGTCCAGCTACATGGTCAGCGATGGCAGGATCCCTGCCCATGCTGGAGGCGGCTGGGAAGAAATCTCCCCCCTCTTACTGAGCCCGGGGTGAGGCCGAGTTTCTCGGGGAGAGGCCTGATAGTGGCAATCCCTGCGCACCTGACCCAGCCCTGAGCAGGGGCCGGCTGTGCAGAGCACAGATGCTGGGAGACAGGTGCTTTATGCGGGGATAACCCACATCGTCTCCTGCCAGCTGCCTCGTGACCGCCTCTCACTCATGCTCTCACGCATCTAATGTCCGGCTCTCTGGCTTCTGGAAATTGACCGCTGTCAGTTCTTTGTAGGATTAGGGTGTGCAGGGGAATGAAGACTCCTCTTTTGCTTCCCCCAGCCCTGTCAGAGCCCCGAGCACTCCAGCCCTATGCATCACCTTCGGCTTGTTCCTCAAACCCTTGGTGGGGGAGAGAGGTTATAGCTTCCAACTCCAGCCACACATGAGCTCTATTTACAAGGAACCCCCAGTATTAAAGATCAGCCCTTTAAGAGCCCAGGAAACTGAGTGCAGACATGGAGTGGGGTAAATAAGTCCTGGGGTATGCCTCTGGCCAGGTCTCCAAGAGCCTGCTCAGCTTTCCTACCTGGGGTCTTGTGATCTCCCCACCACATCCCACCAAGGCTGGTGCATTGTGTGGCCAAAGACTCCACACCTCTGGGGACCCTCCCACAGCGTGTGCGTGGACCCATAGCACCCTCAGCCCCCCGGAGAGGCTTCAGAAGATCCGTGTTTCAGTGATGCTACGGATGGTCTCCCCGCTCGCCCTCTCTTGGGTGGTGTGTGCTCTTGCTTTGTTCTCCTGCTGGTGAGCGCCTTCTGCCTCCCTTTCCTAGAGATGCCCTGGGTCAGGGCTCTGTGTCCCAGCATGTTTCACTGCATGTACGGTGACATCCCAGGGGACGCTGAATCCACACGGAATTACGGACAGCAGGCTGCTCTCCTGGCCAGGGAAAGTGCTGCTCCTGTCAGCCCGGTCCCTCCAGCTCTTCCGCTGCTGGGAGGTGGCACGCAGGAGGCAGAGACGGCACATAGCAGGGAGGAGGCTTTGCAAATGCAGTGGCGACCTGCCCGTTTCCCTCTGACAGCTGCGTTTCATGTGCAGAGAGGCAGCTCTCCTGCTTCCCAGTGGCAGTGTAGCTGTTGTGTGTTTGTGATAGCCGCCCCCTCTCAGGGCTCTGCTGGCGAACCACTTACTGGGGAGCTCTAATTATACTGGCTGTTAATGCCTGGGGCAAGGGGTGGCAGGACAGAGGACTGGGAACCACCACGTTAAGATTTTTGAGTTGGATGCCCCACCACGTTCCCCAGGGCTTGGATAAATCACAAAACCTCTCTATTGTAATTTACCACTCACTCTTAGGAGAGCAAAAATAGGTCATATTCCTCAGTAACATTACAAGGAATAGTGAGCTGCTGCTGCTGGAAGTGCATTCAAGCGATGTCTGTGTGTTGTCACCAGCTCCTGGGTAGCAAGTGGGGGCTTTAAACAATGCTGCTTTGGAAGAAACTAAGTGGGGATATATTTCGAGGATTTCCAAGCTTTGATAGGTTGTCCTCACCTTCTAAGCCACTTGGCTAAGAAAAAAGGGTTCTAGGGAGTCTCATTACTCATTTATCAATCTCTGATCTTATCTTTATCATGGAAAAATTGCTGGTCACTTTTCTAACTTGCATTTTCCCATTAAAAAACACAGCAAGGTTTATAAAGAGATACTGGAGGTAAACAGCAAAGCAATATAACAGCATAAGGATACAGCTCTCACTGGTCTAATATAACTGCTCCTGTAATTAGGGCTAATAGACTCAGTCCAAGCATTTTTCTAATAAGGCTGAAATGCTTCCAGCACTCAAATTAGTAATCCAAAATCCATCTGAATTTTTTTGCAAGGGGCACACTCTGCTCCATGGGCATATAAGCAGGTCTGTTACTGACATAGTATTTTCGCCTTTCCCAACAGTAAGTACAGAAAAAAATGCTGTGGACACACTCTCACTGATGTAATCTGAGGCAAAAGATATGTCAAAAGAAATCAGAATGTCATTTTTGCACAAAATGAGCTCGTGATGTGTCAGATAAGAGCACATTTTGGGATGCACTGGTAATACACCAAATAAATACAAAACAATGCCTTGTCTCCACTGCCTTGTGGACACCTCTTGGACTGTAGAGAATGTAAGACCAGGGCTGAGGTGGGGCTGGGCTGGGAGCGCAAGGAAATGTGAAAGATTTGCCTGTTGGAGTGGAGAGATGAATGAGTGATTAATATTACCCTAGAGCAATATTACAAAAGCTAAATTAACTTTGGGGTTGGTGGTTGCAGTTTCTGACTGAGACTGTGTGAGAGACAGGACTTGTTTTATTGGTACATGTGGTACCATGTTATTTAAGGAATATGAGAAGGTGCCAGTGCTGTGTAAAAACATGGCGTGGGTACAGGTGCCCTTCAGGGCTGGGGACACATGGCAACTGCAGTGTTTGACAATGCACCCTGCTTGGGGTTTGTGGTGACCTGAACTGTGAGCTAATGTGGAAATTATTGCCATCCCACCGACTGACTCAGTGTGGGAAGCTGCTGCCTAAGAAACCATGTCCTCAGACATCTCCTGCCTAGTTCCTGTTGGCTGCCCCACCACCACTGCAGTGAGCTAACACTGCTGAGGACATGTTCTGCAGGTGTGACACTGCATCTGAGATGCATTGTCACCATTGGAAGAAGTGAAACTGCTACAAAACTACTAAATCTGTAAATGTAAATGAAATATTGAATAGGTTCTAAAGGAAGTTATGGGACCAAAGTCAGTAGTTTTATTGGCATGGGGGATATGGTGGATTCACTTTGAACTTGAGGACACAACCGTCTATTACACTGAAGGTGGAACATTTAGTCTGAACTTAATACTCACTGAAAGGTTTCCCTCTGTCCCGGGAGCAAGATTAAGTGTACATTCTTGTTGACTATTTACTTTTGTTCCAGGTGGATTGGAAAATCCTGGAGTCTTAATGTGTTAGTTTAAGATCAATAGGTAAGACCTGTTTTTCTTTCCAAAGCCTCACAGGTGAGGCTTCTGTGATGGCATTTCTACTGTCACAACTGTTGACTGTGGCCAGTTAGTAAATATGTTTAAAAGAAATAAAAATAGATTCATGCATCATGGTCACTAAATGCCAGAGAAGGACTGTTGCAGAACATCGCCAAGTTTATAAGAATGAAGTTGAAAATGGATTTAAACCAATTCATGAAGGCTACATCCATTTCTGTATAACTTATCCAAATGATCTGAGTACATCCTGAATTTGACAGAAACCCTGACCGAGACAGAACATTGCAGAAGAGGGACCCTTCTAAACACACTTTGTTCTTACCCCTCCATGGCAGCAAGGTAGCCGCTCTCATGATGCTTGGTTCCTGTCAGACGGTGGCCAGCCTTTTCTAACTGGAAGTCTAGTGAAAGCTGAGATTGTCCCTGCTTTTTTCATCTTTCAGTCATTCTCAAACCTCCACAACCACAGGCAGAAAAGAAGTGCCATTTGTTTATGAGTCTGCTCACCCTGTAAGTGCCCTGACGGACATGCCTGCTTTTCTTAGGAGGCAAAGGCTTTGCACAAGCTCTGTGGCATTTGCAGTATAAAACTTGGGAGGGAGGAGAGTCAAGCACTTTACTAAGCTATAGGTTTACAAGGCAGTGATAATGTCTGAAAACAGACCTTCATAGTGACACAATGGAACTCAGTGGACCACAGAAAGACCATCTGGCAGCTGAAGAAACTGAGCCATGTACTGAACATGAACGGAACATTTCTTTTTGGCTGACAGCACCTCAACAGAGTGACAAATACTGATCTTTTGTGGTGCAGTGATTGCATGAGCGTTGAAGTTTTACTGTGATGACTGTGGTATTCTGCCTTTTGTTGTGAGTTGACCTCCTTAGTCACTGTTGTGCCTGCTCCACCTGATTCTTGACTCTGAGGGACATGTGGCAGTATTTGTTTTTGGAAGCCCAGTTGGGACAATTGTCTTCCTTAATAAATCACTATATCCCAGAATCATGGAATGCAAGGCAAAAATATTGTTAGATAATTGTGACTTTCTTTTAGTTAGATTTTAGAATTTCAACCTTCTGTCCCCTACTGAAAACTGCTGTCTGAGATAGGTGAAATGAGCCATACCTACAGACCCCCCAGACTCCAGCTGAGCTGCAGCAGTAAGCATTGCCAGTAGCAATGAGCAGTGGGAAAGAGCGGGTTTCAGAGCTGCATTTTTGGATGGCCATTTGCCTGAATGGAGGTGGAGAGAAAGAGGATCTTGCTTGGATGCAGGCTATGGCTATTAGTTTTAAAATGTGACAAAAAAGCCTACTTCTGTCGTGTCAGTCAGCTGACATGGAGCATTTGAAGGCTATTTCGCTTGCATTTGGAACTTGCCCCTTTTCTTCCCTTAAGATTCTCACACTTGTGTGTATCTAGAAAACAGAGCTATGGGAAGTCCAGCTACAGCATAGCTCCTCTGGACAGATCTCCAGACTTGATATATTCTCAGTTGATTTGCTCTCACTGAGAACATGCCTCATGCTTAGATGGTGTGGTGTGTTTTGCCTCCATTTTTCTTCTGTGCACTTTTAAAGAAGATGGGAGAAATGCTTCTTGCTCTATGCAAATGAGAGAAAGCTCACCCAAAGCTAATCTGGGCCCTTTATCCTAAAAATAGAATTCAGACAATTTCATCTATCTATCTATCTATCTATCTATCTATCTATCTATCTATCTATGACAGAGGAATCTCCAACTTAAATAAAAAAGCCCCAAGTTGAACACAAGCAGGAAGAACAGTTCCTACTTGGAAACATAGTATTCAAAGAAACCATAAATATGAGAAAGCCCCTCCTAGGTTACATCTATTTCAGCCTGGGAGGAAAACTGATTTTGATTATGAAACTGGCATGCAAAAGGACAGGAGTAGCCTCTTGAGCTGGGTGACCCAGCCTCACAGATGTCCTTACTGTCAGGAGCAGCAAAGGGCCATGCCATACTTTTCACAGGTTAGTAAGCTCCAGGTCAGAGTTGTTAGGTGTTGAAATGCTGGGCCAGCTCCAGTGTTCTTACCATTGCCTGACATGTGAATCAGTATTATCTCCTTTCTCCTTCCTCACTTTTTTGGGGGAGTTTGGTGTTAGGAGACTCTTAGCTAATCCCGTATTTTTCAAATAAATAGTAACAACATTGAAATTGTGTTGGTAACAGCCAGAAGAGACTGCTTCTGCTGCCAAACATAAATTCTTAATCTGTTGACTCTCCCTCCTGACTCCTTGGATGAGTTTCTGCTGGGTGTCTAAATCTTCTCATCCAGACAGTCAAGCCATACAGCATATACCCAGGCATGACACCTGCCACGCTGCCCCTGCCTTTTGTTGCCCAGCCTCATCACTAGGGATATTGTGAAGGATGGACTGATCGTTTCATGGCCAGCACATCCACGCAGTGTGAAGTCAGTCTGCAGTGGGCTAGGGAGAGCTTGGAATCATGAGCATCTTTACTAACCTTAAAAAAATTGGAGGAGCATAACAGAATCTTACACTTCATCTGAAAACCTTAATGCCCAGGTAGATCAATGAATGAGATAAAACAAAGAAGCAGAGGAAATGGAAGGCAGTGTTCCCTGCACTTCCCAAAGGTTGTTTCTACAGGGAGAGGGCAGAAAGTGCACTATCTGCTTTCCATGCCTGAGTTGCCACTGCCATCCCTCCTTGACTGCCCAAACAATGATACAATATCTTGGTGATAAAATATCTGGTGTCTCTAGCCATATTCTAGCTTGAGAGAAAGCTTTGCTGGATCTTCAGATGAGGCCATAGAGATTTAACTGGAAAGATTTGGGGGAGATGACTTAATAATTAAGACCCAGTTCTGACCATAGAGGTCATCATCATCAGGGGCTCCAGCCTCCTGCCTCCCAGTATTTGCGCAGCTCAGCACAGATTCAGAAACTACTATTTCCTGGCTTCTAAACAAAGGTCTCGGCTTCTTAAATATGAAATATTAGCATTGTCTGTTTTTCATGAAGCCACCCAGCATCAGATCCTTTGCTTTATCTTTGTGTTACTTGTGAAGGATTTGGTTGTTGCCCTGAGGGCTCTGGTGTTCACAGTTCTTCAGTACCCACTTTATTCACTCTGTTTGCTTCATCAAGAGAAGAGCAAAGTTTGCCTCTGAAGTCAGCCTGAGTGTAAAGAAACTTAAGGGTCCTGGGTGACTAAAGAAATAGCAGCATGGGTCTGGAAAGGATTGGTCCCAAAGTGGCAGTAGAGGTATATCCTATTATATGCATCCTAGCATCGCCAAAAAGGAGCGAGTGAAAGCACATCACACTTAACCAGCTTCCTGAAGCTTCCCAAAACAGGTACTGGGAATATTTTCTCTCAGTTTGTGTGCACCATTTGCCATTGCCTCATAAACTACCATGTGCAGAGTTTGCCAGCTGAGATAAAGGTAAATCTATCTCTCCTTGAGATGTTTGTAGCACGCTATCTGGAAGATATATGGCCACCACATGCTGCCAACAAAATATATTTCTGAACTGGTATCGCCTCCGGCAGCTTTTCTTCTTCTTTTTTTTTTTTTTTTNNNTTTTTTTTTTTTTTTTTGCAACAGCACAAAGAGAAAGATTTGTGCTGCACAAAGCCTTACTGTGATTGAGACAGTGGTCTGTGTTTTTTTAAAAATTCTGTTTAGTGAAAAACAATCAACCTTAACCATATATTCTTTAATAACTGCCCACACAGCAAAAGGAATTTTGAAAATTTTTCATAACCTGCATAATGCTTATGTCTCATTTTTTTAGAATGGGAGAGTACCCTCCACCCCTTTAGAAATACTAATGAATTATTTGCAGTAACAGTCTATCTCTGAGCCATTCACTGTAGCTTTGCCATGGCAGTACCTTGCCTGAAATGTATCTCAAAAGCAGTTTGGTCTGTAATTTATCCTAAAGGTCAAACTTACCTATCTAAGTATCTGATCGAGACTGTTTACATTCTTATATGCCTCCAGAAAGATTCTGGTTATAAAGAGGCCTCTCACTATTGGATGAAGGATAAAGAAACTATTTCCTTTGGATTTGATTCACTATGGTATTTTTGGATCATATTTAAAGCAAGAACAAGCCAATTAAATAAAAAAAGGATCACTAAATAAGACTCTAATTAATGTTTCCCACTGTTCCCATTGCTATCATGGAACAAAAGGTTTTAAAATTTCTGAAACATGTTGGGACATCTGTGCTCAGTTTCTATACACAATGTAGAAAGTCCAAAACATCATGGGAAACCTTATTCTGAAGAGATGCCAGTCCAGATCCATGCTCTGAAGAGTTTCATATGGTTCAGATCAGTTTATAAAAAAAGCCTCTGAACTCTTTTATCCTTAGCTAACATGATTTTGAACTTCAAATTTTTTAACCTCTATTCAAGAAAGCACTTAACAATATGCTCAATTATAACCCCCTCTGGTTTTCAGAATCATGCTTTTCTTCACTCTCCTGCAGTTTATTATTCCTATAATAAAGAGTAAGAGGAAATAATGAAGTAACTTTTTTCAAGAGCATATACTATGGAATTACGAGAAAACAGCAGTAGTTTAAACTTCACCATTTGGTTTGCTGACTGATTCATTTGGTATACAGTCAAGTGAGGGCCAATATGTTGTGAGGAAAACCTGAATTTTGTTTTATTTGTTTTTCTTTTCAAGCTGCTGCTTTGTGGAACAATTCTGAAATTCACTGCAGTCGGAGTATTACACTAACCAGCTGCAGATCAAAGACTTCACTGAATCTAGGTCAGGTCTAATTTGTGAAGCTCACAGAGTTAGTCACTATGGCAGCTTTCTGAAAGGTACAGATGGAGGATCCATGAGCTGTGGGAACAGAATTATGGGGCTTCTTCTCACCATCAGTTTTAATGCAGTTTGTTTTATTTCCTTTTCCAGGAGTTTCTTTTTTTAGAGCTCCTAGTAAAAGAGAGATTAAATGTGACAGCCACATCTGTTTTAGGAAATTCCTGTGGAGATATCTGATTGGTAGCTGGCTCAAGTGATGTTAAAAGTGAATGCTTCTGGTCTGAGCAGGTGGTCTATGAATGTTATGAAAAATCTGTAGCCTTTTATAGTGACTTTTATCTCAGGATCTCAAAGCACTCTGTAAATATCAGTTGATCAAGCCTTACAATATCCCTGGGAGGTGATCACTGTAATTGAAGGGAGTGGGTTTTATGGCTCACAAGTTTGCTGCTGGCTGTGAAATCCTATTTGTGACTCACACAATCTGCCACAAGTAAAGCAGATGTATTGCTGCTGTGCCTGGATATAAGAGCTGCTTGAGAGGCAGCAGCACTTTTGCCACTGGCACACCAGTTTCTCTTTCCTTATGGTCTGCTTCACAGTCCCTTTTTCTCCCATTCTCATTTCCTGGTACCCTCTGTCAAGTGACACCACTTTTGTAAGTCATCTTGAGCAAATATTTTCTGGTAAGCACCTGACATGGATGCATGCTTTGCAGATTGTTTTTCTGCAGTTTCTAGGACAAAACGATGAGAAGGTGTACTTCAGCCAGTCTTTTCCCAGGTGTAGTGCAAGGAATGCAATTGGGCTCTCCCTTTGCAATATTGTTGGGGTTAATTTAAAAGGGTTTAATATTTAAACTCAGCACCACAGAGACCACATCAGTAGTCAGAGAACATCTGTCTGAACAAGGCCCAGCAGACAGAAGCTGTCTTGTAAAGCGTTCTTCTCTGACCTACAGATGGGCTGGAGCATAGGCATCACCAAGGGCAGGTTTGCTTCAGTGCATTATTACTTTTGCAATTCACAAGAAACAATGAGCAGGATTATTTCAGAGTCCAGTCATAACATGAAAAAGAATATTTCTGTGTTTGCATCCACATATGTGTGTGTGTGTGTAGGCACTGCTTATATGGTAACCACCAATATGTAGAATTTAGGACAGGACTTTTCTACAAAATGAATCTTCCTGTGGTTTGTTTGGTTGGTTTGGGGTTTTTTTGTTTATTTTTTCTACAGCAGTAGAGGCTATTTATGTAGAGTGTACTTTGACTTGCGCTGAACATACTTAAAATTCAGTCATATTCTAGTTCTAATTGTGACCTCTTGGGATGTTGGCATTTGGGCCCTCCAGACACATTGTTACTTCCTTTAGTAAAACCTGGGATGGAGGGCATGGATGAAGATGAGTATTTCCACATGAAAATACACACAGTTGCTTGGATAAGGACATGAGACTTTCTTGCTTGTGTGATAACACTCAGATTATAAATACCAACTTTGGATGATGATGACCCACAATCCATGATGTTGGCTGGAAAATCACCATTTGTTGTTTTAAGTATTCTCGAAAGTATGACTGCCATCCAAGGTTGAATGCAGAGTACTCACCACTGTTAGTCTGGAACTTGTTCTGCGTGTTATACCTCTTAGTATAATAAGGTTAATAATACCAACTCTATCCCCAGCCAATATTTATAGCACAAAGAAATTCTCAAATGCAAAGATATTTGAGGGCTTTACAGTATTACACCAGAGGAGACCTTGACATCAGACATTTAAGTGGTTATAATTTTTCAATTTGCTTTGTAAAGGACTTTACCTTCCCATCCTCACAGCGGTCAGCACATCTGGATCTCCACCCTGACTGTGACCTCTGGATATTGCCATGCTATAAACATTAAACAAACATAATTATTGCTAAAAAGTGGGTAGGTTATTTCTTCCCTTGATTTGTTGCTTAAAAGATATCCATAGGCATGTGTTGTTCCTAATCTACAGCTACCAACAGATTAGTACAATGACCAGTGTGTGAGGATAGTGTCACTGAATTAAAAAAGCTGAGAATTCTTACCAATAGCTGAAACAAAATGCCTTAGCTCAGCTTTTGCATTTTGGCTATATCACAACATATGTTTTAGCAAAACGAATCGAATGGTCAGATGGAACTGAAAACAAGCTGGAAGAAATTGGAAATTTTACTGGGAGAGAGGAGGAAATCAGGAAGCTTACTATTGTAAAAGTTCGTTCTGTACCCCAAAGAGGGGAATAAGGAGAACAGTTTCTTGGAGATTAAAATGTGTAATAGCAGGCAAACCTTTGTACACTCAGAGTATCCATTTCTCAACATAGCAAACAGGAACACAGAAACATATGTGGTCAGCAATAACACTCATAAATCTTAAGAGATTATGTGTTCCTAAAGTAAGACTTCAGACTGATCTATTTTGTTAAGTGCCGAACTTCAGCATGATTCAATCAAGTTTTGCTTAATCGGAATTTATTTACTTTTTGTGATGATGAATCACTGAACATGTCTGTAGTCCAGTCTGTTGAACTAATTTATCAGGTATTTTGATGGACTGGTGATTTGCCTTCCCTGAACATTTCATGCTTTATTTATTTATATCATCTGGATTGTGTAGAACAAGAACTGGAGTTCTGCTAAGAATTAAACATTCCCCAGTGATGCCTTTAGTAAAGGAAACACTCTCTAGATAGGTAGTCTGGTTGCAATATAGCCAAACAACTAAGCCAGGAAAACTCTCATCTACAGACCCAATACCACTAAATCAAGTAATTTGTTAACCTGGGTGGATTTGTATCAGAGACACAACCTGGCAAAGATGGAGGGATGACAGCAGTGAGGTTTCTCTGTGCAGGATTTGGGGATTTCCTGAAGGCTGGCCCAAGAACATAGGTCATCACAAGAAGAAAGAAGACACGGGGGAGTTGCTTACCTAGCGCAATTAACATGGAAGTACTGTGCAGAGAGGCAGTCTCACACTAGCTGTTTCCTGGCTCTTATGGATAATGACAGTATGAGACAGGCCAGGCTGGACTTCACCGTGAGTTGGCAACGTATGTACATTCCCAAAACTGTGCTTGAATTGATGCTCTCTACTGGAATGTGTGCCACTATGACCACACTGCTGTGGCTGCATGTTAAAGCTAACTTCAGAATAGCTACGAGCAGCTGGCATGCCTACCTTCAGTGCGGGTATGTGGCTTTGGCCTTCTCTTTTACTAGGGCATCTATCTCATCCGGTATTTTTCAGAAAGACTTCCAACACTCTACCTGGGAAAGAGTTAAAGAATAAACACATGGAAGTGGCAAATTGTTTCCCAGCATGGAAAGTTCTGATTTTCTGTACATACAGATGCAGAATAAGAGTCCTCTGACTTCCAAGGAAGTGTAGTCTGCTAGGTCTGAGCTTCCCAGGGCAAGAGATATGGACATAACTCAAGTGAGTCCAGTGAAGGGCCATTGAGCTGTTTAAGGGACTGGATCATCTGGCTTATGAGAAGTTGTGAGAACTTGGGCTGTTCAACCTGGAAAAGAGAAGGCTCCAGGGGATCTCAGTATTGTGCATAAAGCAGGCGATTGGCTAAAGAGATGAGTGAAAGATGGAGCCAGGCTCTTCTCAGTGGTGCTCAGTGACAGGACTAGAGGAAGTAGGAACAAACTGAAACACAAGAAAGTTTACTAAAACTTAAGAAATGAAAATATTCAATGCAAGGGTAGTCAAGTATTGCCACAGGCTACCCAGAGAGGTTGTGGAGATATTCAAAATCTGATTGAACATATTCACAGGCAACATGACCCTGATATGGGCAGGGGATTGGCTGGAGGCTCCCCAGAGGTGCCTGCCAGCCTCAACCATTCCTTCAGATTAAATTTAAAAATCCTAAGTATTAGTGCAGATTTTCCTGAGAATGTATAGTGGCAAGCAGAGCATTTCAGTTTATCAAGTACATATTAACCCTCTAGGGTCTTGGGCACATAATGTTCTTTTGGTGAGCACTCAAACAGTGGATATAAATTAGAGATCAAGCACCATTAATGCAACAATGGTACTAGAACTCATGTGGTACTATCTGTGTGCACAGGTATGTAACATGAGTATCAGTTGAGGGTGTAAAAAGAGGCAGAGATGTGATTCAAATACCAATTAGATGTGCTTTATTAGCTCCCATTCAAGGACTGGTTTTTCTGCCATAGCACTGAACTGGATCAGTGGCATCAGATTTTGGTCCCTTTGCTTATTGTTGCTCTTTCATGGGTTACATCAGCCCTGGTCTTTGCTGAAAGCCTTCCTTAGAGTCATCTCACTTAGGGATTTTGCCTAGTCATTAGAAACAAAGAAATGGTCAAAATCTGATGTTACATGGATTTATGGCATATGTCACTGGAGTTGTAAGTAGCAATAGTCAGACAAAAACTTGTCCTTTTTTCATCTTACGCTTTCTTCTGGCCTCATAGCATACTGAATTGCTTTGTAGGCTAGCTAGCCCTAAAAAACAAAAACCAGTTTGCATCTGAGGACAGGGAAATGCTTCCGAGATATCCCAAACACATTTGGCATGTTTAAACACATCCTTTCAGCTTGTCATCTTTCACACAGCTTCTGAATGATACTAATAATAATATAATTTATTTTGCATGATTGGTCCTGTGATTCTTGCTTCTACATCCCAAATGCAATACTTCCAATCTTGGCTTCTTTTCTTCTGCAGGGAAATGCGTTAGACTTCTTCAGTTATTCCAGATATTTAGAGCCAGAAGACCAAGACCCATGAATATACAGGCCTAAAGTTATTAAACAACCAGAGATACTTCAGATCTAATTGCTTTATTGGTGCTTCTGTGTTGACTTTGATTGTGGTAAGAGATTTACACTGCCAAAAAGACGAAATTAATTGGGCCTTTATGTACAGACATGTATTAGAACATTTGTGAATTTTTACCATGGGAAAACAGCCATCTTTAAATGACAAAAAATATTTGTCTAACAGTACTGTTTCTTGCTGGTGTTACTTACTTGAAATTAACTCTTTAGGGTAACTGGAAGTATATAAAACCTGTGGAAGGTCAGAATGGAGATCTGTGCTTTCAGTCTTATTTTAGATTCTGAAAAGCAGCACAGGAACTACACACAGTTTCAGGAAGAAGGTACTTAGCTTTCCTATCCAGTTACAAATCCACCATGGGTTATTTGGCCCTAACATCTATGGAGACAATTGTAGCCAACTGACCCTCTTTTAACAATATGGCTTTGTTTTTTTTAAAAGAGGAGGACAGCCAATATGCTGGTATACCTGTAAAATTAACCAAGCCTGAGGGATGAAAGCTGGAGTAAAAGCAGGAGATTTGTCTGAAGACTACCTTTTTCAAGAAAACAGGTGCCACTGTTTTCCTGTGGAATGCACGAGTCATGTCTGAAGATACGCAACTGCTAACACCATCCGAGGATAACAGAGTATCAGTATTAGCTGCTCTGCCCTGTCTCTCCTCTCACCCGCTGAACTGTGATAAGGATACAAAAGTTCCAGCTCTGCTGTTTACCCAGCTGTGGAGCAGCTGGTTCCATGTGAAGGATTTGTCTTTCCAGTTTGCTTTTGTAAAAGCCTAAGAAATTACTTGAAACAGTAAAAAAAAAAAAAACAACCCAACCCAGAAAAGACCATAATAATTGCCAAGCAAGGTTAAGGAATGCCAGAACTAAAACTGCAATAATTCAGGTCCGTTGTGTACATTATCTTCCAATTTCTAATCGGATGACCACAAACTAGTGGTTTCTTTGCCTTTTTTTCCCTTCACTGCAGAGGATGGACCTGCTGTGGGATGAATCATGGTTACCTTATTGCAGAAGCTGTGGAATTTGGAGGGTGATGGCCAAGGACTTCAAAATAGGAAAGGATTGTACTGTGGTTTGGGAAACTGAGTGTTGTCCTGGTATTGGATTTTGTTGCTATTATGGATTTTGTTATTCTACTTCACCTCATTCCAAACGTAATGCTGGGCTAGTCACTTAACTCACAACTTTTCACAGATGGTAATTGATTTTCTGGAAACCCTGACGACTGGAATCTGATATGGGATATGCAGAATACTCATGATTATGGGAAATTTGATTTGAAGATATATTTTAGATGCTGAAAAAAATCTGTTCTTAAGCATCTCAAATGAGAAGCCAAATTCTGTGGTTTCTTTTGGGAATTTTGACTCAAGGACCATGAGTAAACATAGAAGAATACTTCCTGCTCAACTTCAGGAGTACGGGGAAGATAATTTGTCAGTGTTTGTAGAACACCATGATCCTGCAGAGGAGAAGACCATAAAATGCCCTTTTTTGGAATAAGTATCTGTGTTTCAACACTGTGTGAGATGATAGGTGCCATTCCTAGAAAAACAGGGTAAGATTTTTCAAATATCGATGCCATTATTTTTGTGTAGTGAATCAGCAGAAAACCATGGCAAAGGCCTTGACAGTTTATTCAATCCACTCCTCTACCTGAAAGCAGGATCAATTAGGCCTAATATTTTCCTGTTAGATGTCTACACTCCAGTGACAAAAATTACGATTGCATGATTTTCCATCTCTTTACTTTCCTTACCATTAAAAAGTCTTTCCTAGTAGCTACCTGAAATCTCCTCTTTGCTTGCCCAGTCCTCAGGGCCGAGAGAGAAATGTTCATCTGTGGGACTGTCTCATAGCGCACACATAAAGGGTGCAGAACTGAGATTATCCCTTTATTTCCAAAGAGATTAAAACATTGTGCCAGACCAATGGTCTGCAGCGGTACAGGCTGGGGGCTGACTGCCTGGAGAGCAGCTGCAGGAGAGGCCCTGGTAGGGCTGGTGGATGGAAGGCTGGCCATGGGCCAGCAGTGTGCCCTTGCAGCAGAGGCCAACAGCTGCCGGAGGTGCGCCGGGCAGAGCATTGCCAGCAGGGTGAGGATGAGGAAGGTAATCCTTCCCTTTAGCTAAGCACTGGTGAGACTTGTCTGAACTGCTGGGTCCCCAGTACAAGAGAGATTTGGATATTATGGAGCTGGTCCAGTGAAGGGCCATTAAGATGTCTAAGGGACTCAAGCGTCTGACATACAAGACTAGGCTGTGAGAGCCTGGAGATGGAGTCTCATCCATGTGTATGAATACCTGAGGGAGGGGGTGTGAAGAAGATGGGGCTGGGCTTTCCTTCATGGTGCCCACTGACAGGACTAGAGGCAATGGGAACAAACTGAAACACAGGAAATTCCACTAAAACACAATAATAAATCTTTTTTCATTCCAAAGGTAGTCAAATACTGGCACGAGCTGGCCCAGAGAGGTTGTGAAGTCTCAAACTCTGGTAGAGGATCATCATCACATGACCCTGATTTGGGCAGGGGACTGACTAGACCATCTCCAGGGGTGCTTGTCAGCATCAGCTATTGTGTGGTTCGATGCCTCCAGGAGCTGTCTATAGAAAGCATGACCCTGGCACTTACCTCCTGCCTACTGAAGATATTGTCCAACCATTCTGTGCACTAAAATTGGTAACGGCTGTTTCACTCATGGACTGCCTGTGTAATAAGGGGAATCAGAGTGGAAATACCTAATGTTTGAATACCTTTTATGATTTTGCATGGTGAGAGTTCTCCCTTCTTGTCTGGAGTTTGGGTGTCTTCCCAGCTTTCTCTAGTAAGGAGTAATTGGTTTTGTTTGTTTGTTTTAAGAATTTATTTATACCCTTGTGAGGTTTTTCAAAAACATTGACTAATACCTAGATAAAGAAATACAGCTTGTTGCCAAGTCTAACGTTTCCCTCACCAGTGATTTATGAAAATGCTTCTCACTTTCACTTTCGTCCTTATCTTCTTCAGACAGCTGGGAAGCCAATTTCTGGTGTCTTATGCTTGCAGACATGTTTTTCAATATATTTCTTTTTTCCTCCCCTTCAGCCCAAAGCATGAGATATCGTTTTATAATGCATTATAGCTACTTCTCTGGGGAACAGAATTATCTGAATTAAGGGTGATTTTCCAGTATATTCTGGACATTCATCTGGCACAGGAGAGAGGATTAACATCTTAAAACAATGATCCTGTAAGAAATTAGTGCTAGATTAACTTACACTGTAACCAATACTACATCTCAAAATTCCTTGCCCTTTCCTCTTCACCCTCAGGTTGCCTAAATTCCTGAGCCATCTGCATGTCTATCAGCCAAGTTCCTCTTAATCATCAGCTTCTAGTCCTGCTTCCAGAGCCATCCAAATCCATATTGTGCTGAGCAGTCAGCTTTAAAGTTCACAGTCCACAGTGCCACCCTGCCCTTTTCTTCTGCTGAATATTTTTTTTATTGCCTATGCATCCTCCCTTCTCCTGGGGAAGAGAGCAAACGCATGGAAGAGAGGATTGGTAACTATGTTCCCTCTCCCAGGCTGTGTGGTTAGGGCAATCTTTGGGCAGCTGGAAGATGTGGGCTCAACTTCAGCCTGATGAAAGGAGCAGAGAGCTCAGGTTTCTCTTTTATCTGTGGAATAATCCAGCCCCTAAACTCTGAAGTATCCAGGTCCCTGATCTGAATCTGACTTTTTCCTAGGCGGTACCTGCTGACAGGTCATTCACTTTAGTTCCCTGGCCTCTCTCTTTTCTTGTTTTTGCTTCAGCTATCCCCTGGCTTTATGATTTTTTTTTCTTCCCAGGCAGCTGTACTGTGAGGGCAGTTTAGGAGAGAGAGAGGCTCTCTTCTTAGGATTTTACAACAGACAGGACGCATTAACAGAAAACCCAGGCTGCCATTGCCCTCTACATCCAGTCTCTACATTCAGTCTCTCCTCTCAAAGACAAGAACATGTTTCTTAGAAATTACTTTCTCACATGTTTGTATGCAATCTACTTCTAAGGGATTCAGAGAAAGAAATGTCAGACTGCTCCACAGGTAGCCGTTTCACAGGGCAGTACGGCTCACCCTGTCAATGAGTCAGCCTATATTTCTTTTAGCTTGTTTTTGACCCTTGTTCCTCCTCACTCCATAAATCAGTCCTTCTTCTTTGTGATGTTTACACTGTCAAAATAGATGGATGACCCCAGGGTATTTCCTCACCTCCAGCAGATTGTCTCAGCATTAACGCCTGAGCACACTCTGCTCTCTTTGCTCAGCTGTCGTACAGCCAAACTCATCTCATTGACTTAATTCCTCATAAATCAATAGGTCCAGATACTTACCCTATTGCTTCCTTTGGGATGAGTCTGCTCCACAAGATCACAGTTTGTTGGTCTCTGCTGTTATTAGGACCTTCTGTCTCCCTTCTTTAAGCACATTTCTCCAGTTCATGTCTGCATTTGAGGTTGAGCCTCCTCCTGCAGACTATTGCTTTGTTCCCATCCACTTGGCTGTTGTTTTGTTATTTCCAGCCTGTCTTAGTTTCTTTATGTTTTGTGTCTGTCCCCATTGGTTTACACAACACCTCTCTTAACTCATAGGAGTTGTTACATCAAATATAAATTGAATGAATGTGGTGTTTATTGCTTCCTTCCAGATCATAATAGACATTAAATAAAAACAGACTTAGGGCAGATTTCTAGTCCTCTTTTCCTCCCCTCCCCACACCCAATCCATGCCCCAGATATTCTCCCATCGGCTCTTTATGTTCATGTTTATCTTTTGTTCCTCTTTGTTTATGGACTTACAGCCTGTGTTCAATCTCTGTGACACTGCTCATTTCCCAGCCAACTTGCATGCATTTTTCAAGTAATTTTGTAGCTGAGACTTTCTCAGGGCTGGCTGTAGGCTGCTTCTTCACTCTCTTCATCAGCTGGTTTTGTAAATCAGTAAGAGAGGAGTGACCATGTTCGTTTGGCAAGATTTAGCTTTTGTTTACTCTGTGGGATGACTTTCATGCTAGTCCTAAGCAAAAGCACCATCACTTGGGATGGGAGATGTGCTCCCTTTTGCACAAGCAGTGAAATTTCCCTGTGCTCTTCACTTGCTGATTTTATTAATCCTGTTGTATTTATTAATCCAGTCCCTTAGCAATGTAAAATATGGGTCGTGATGGCCAGCTGGTTGTTGTTCAATGCTGACTCTTACCTACCTCCTGCTACCAAATACTTTATCCATCTGCTTAGGAATGTCTCAGATTTATAGGAGGAGTAAAGAGACGGCCATTGAGAAATTCTGAGAAACAAATTGTGACAGATCTAGAAGAGTGGAGGCAGGAGGGAGATTCACGTGATGAAGATGTCCTCTCCAGCAGGGCCTACATCCCTCCCACATTGCAGTAGGACCTGTAATGTGGCTGCAGCAACCTGTTCTCTGAAGGCAGGATTGGGTAAGAGGAGTTCTGGCACCCCATCACTGATTGTTGGCACCCCACAACTCGCCGCTGCTGCAGCTCAGCCGTACAGGTTGGTGCAGCGAAGACACTGAGGGGAATCATTGAGATCTTTCAGGAGAAACAGGCACATGGGGATGAGCATCACTGAAGCCTGATGTGGCATTATGAAGAGAAACACTGTGTAGGGTTTCCACTCCACTGTTAGGCATTTCTGTTCCTTTTTCTGTAGTCCATCAGAGCTGAGAAATGTAAGTTATAAAAACCTTGTCTTTCCACAAGAAATATAACTTATTCCCTTGCTAGTCTCTTCTTGCTCCTTATCTTGGGGCAGAGTTCAAGCTTTTCAGCACAAAGAAATAATAAAATAGTCACGCTCAACCTGATCAGTGGTAGCTCAGCCCATTCATGGGCTACTTGCTGCAAGTGTTTGCTGGGTAGAGGATTTGAAAAGACAGAGGATTTGCAAAGAGGACTTTCAAGGTGAGCAGGGTACATGGATGTTTATGTATCTTAAGTAAGCAAAACTGATAGGTAGTATAGAAAAAAGTGTGACCTTCCAGACCGGAGGAATCGATGGAGGGATTCAGTGGGAGCAGAAGTATGAGCCAATGCCTGTTGGAGTGGAGTGTATAACCAAATGTTTGATCCTGCATTGAGCTGGGTAGGGAGAAGTGCCAGTGACCACAGTCCATGCAGGATGATATCCAGAATTTTTTGGTGCAGGGGCATCATGCTCAGTGGCCAGGTGAAGGGTGCAGTGCCCAGGGAAGGGTTCTATGCCTACAGCTTGGTCAGTAAATTAAATGTGTGCAGGCTAAATCTTGGACACTGAAACTAACTGGCAGAGAAGGGGCCTTAGGTTTGTTTAGCTTCCAAAAAAGGATGACTGCATGCAAACTTTAAGTTGAGCTACATCCCAAAGCATGCCTTCAAACTGTTTAGGAGTGTTTGTTGGCACAGACTCAGGGCACAATGAGGGTTATTCTTACATTACAGTTACTGTGATTGAGTGCAGTTCCTAGGAACAGTCTCTGGTGCTTTTCAATTTACTTACTCAGGTGATGCTTTATACACAGACAGAGTGTAGGCCAGGGTCAGAAGCATGTCCCCCCCAGTCCCCTATGCACAATATGGATCCCCAGTAAGGTCAAACATCAACCCTACCCAGCAACTCACCCTTGTACCCTCTTGTGTCCAGCTGCCTCATGCCCAGAGACTTGCACACACACGTGTGCACTTGCACACACATGACCCTGAGACCCCAGGTCTCTTCAAGAGTTGACCTGGATCTCCTGGTGCCTCCAGTAGCCAGTTCCTCCAGGTCTCACAGATGTGCATGTACCCAGCCCAGGCTTATGGCCACTTTGATACTTGGCTCCTAGGCCACTTCTATCTGCGGGCGTGTGCTGCTTGACAACAGCTAGCAATGACACATTGTTGTATGGACCCTCACTTGCTGGGGCTGTTGGCACCCCAGGCACATGGGCCTTTGTAACTTGTGGTTAAAATCCAGTTGCTGGCACTTAGATGTCAATAACACACTCATGTATGCAGAAAAGAGTCCCCCCCCCACCAGGTAAATAGAGATGGAGGTTAATAGGAAGACAAGACAGAATCTGCTGGTCAGGCGCAGGGCATGACCCAACAAATACGCTGACCAGCCACAGGTTTGCATGCAGCCAGCTCCTTTTATTTCCTTATCCATCTCTTTAGTCATGCTTATTCCTCCAAAACAACTGTGGTCCATCCCTTTTCCCACCTGTAATAAGTTCCAGCCTCAGATGGAAGGTCCTCTGGAGATACTTTCCATTGACTTACCTTACTGGGTGCTACCCCTCAGCCATGGGGCTGCTTGTGCCCTATTGACAGCCCTCCAGAAGGTTTGGGTCAGGGGCTCTGGTTCTCTGATAAAACACCTTAACAAACCTAAAGCAGAGTTCTGTGGTAAAGGTCATGTTTTAGAAATAAAATACAGAAAAAATAGCAGGAAAATGTGAAGGAGTGTATGGATGAAAAACTTTAAAAAAAGCCAAAAGCTGGTTACTGACTGGTCAGTACTGACCAAGACAGAAGGGTCATGTGTTGGACTCTCCCCAAAAGCTTGATGTCCAGTAGTCATGTCAACAAGACAGGCTGGGATGTAGAAGTTAGCTCTGCAGTATTTTCACAAAGACAGCAACGGACTGGGTGCTTCTGGCTGAAGCTAGAGGTGCCTGTCTAAACTCCAGCACAGTGTGTTCAACTTAACCCACAAACAACTGTACAGTTTCCTTATGTCTGGATTGTTGGGACCAGGATATAATTTTAAAAGTTACTCAGAAGCAGACATTGACCCTTTCACCCTCTGTCATGCTCTATGGCTGGGAAGTCAGGTTATCAGTGAATAGATCTAGTGCATCAGGTTCTATGTCTCTTTCCCTGCAACTGCATGAGGAGGACAGGCAGTGGACTGGTCACCTTGTGAAACACTGGGAACCTTGGGCAAGGAAGCTGCTGGGATGCACATGCTTGGAAATGAATGAAAATAGCATTTCCATACCTTGCTTTGCACCACTGAATGCATGGGTGGGTTGGTTTCTGTTGCCTGAGTTGTGGAGCAGAGAGATCATGGACCTCCTGTTGCTTTGTTCACAGGTGTCAGTGTAATGGTGGAGACACTGATTATCACAAATGAGATCTGGATCTCTTGGCCTTAACAGAAGTCTCTTTGTAGAACCACATGCTTTATGTAAGGATGCTTCAAATTATAAGGGCTACAGGCTGAAGATACTGCTTTTGTGATGAAGGTTACTGGTGATTTTGTCAGTCCTGTGTAAAAAAGCATGTGCCAAAACAGCTGTATCTGCACGTCCACCGACAGAGGAACAAGGAGATCAGGAATTTTTGCTCTTTGGCACAGGTAGCATAAATGTTGAGCGATCCTGGCTCTTGGATTGGGAATGGGAATAACATGGGAATAACAGTGCATAAAAATCATATTTCCATTACTTTTAGGCAGCAGATTTTCAGCTTTATTCTCCACATAAGCACATAGCATGAATAAGCATATTAAGGTAAGGCTGGGTGGAGTGCTCTGTCTTCTAGTGAATCCTTTAGGAGTTAAAGCATTAAATGGTATTAAGCTTCTCCAACTCAATTTGAAGCCAGAGTACAACAGAAGATTAGAAGCCACTAACTAGTCCCTGCTGTCCCTACTCTTCAGTTTTACAAAATAGACTCAGCTGCTAGGGAGGATCTGGACTTTCCTGTTCACCAGGGAAAAATGTTCTCAAGGACCACATTTTGAAAGGCACAGAGCATCAAGTGCACCAAGCCAGGTAGCCAAAATGCCCTGTTCAAATAAGTAAAGCCACCCATGGTTTGAGTGACATCTGCAAATGTCATTAAAATTCTGCTCTTCAGCCAACATGGTGATTCTAATGAGAGGGTCCCCAGCACAGAGATACAGCATTAGTGAGCTGCCAGTGCAATTCCCAACCCCACGTTCCCAGCCCCACGCACTGTGCTGAAACCCCATCTGCAGGAATGACACTAGACTTGGACTGCCAGATGCAGAGAGTTATAGCCAGCTCTGGTCTCCAGAGAGAGGAAAAGGAAAGATTTTAGAGTTACTTTGCACCTGTGAAACAATGTGCTGCTATTACAATGCCCAGCACCAGCCAGCCTTTGCTCCAGGGAGGGCTGGAGTACTTTAGAAAGCTTTTTGCAACAGCTATGGTCGCTATAAACATGCGGAGAAAGCAGTTATTGAAAGATTTTTGAAATACTCTCTGTTGCTTTCTGCTGCTTTTGGAAAGGTTAAGGATGCAGTGAATGCCAAATGATAAGCTTTGCAATCCTCAGCACTCCTGAGACCTGAAAGAAATCTGCCGGCAATTGTTTTAAGCTAATGATTCCCTGCAGGTTGATTGGTGCTTATTTGCTCAGGGGTGAGAGGCTGTAGCTACAGAAGTTATGAAAACAAATCGCTTCTGTGTTAAGGAATGCCAAGCTGCCTCCTCAGTCTAACCCACTTCTACATTTTTTATTTTAAGGTCTGTTTGCAAACTCTGATCTTGGTTTCTGCTGATTTAATAGCTCCCTACTAGGATTTACTGGGATAAATATCTGAACCACAGTAGGACATCAAAAGCAGGATACTGTCTCTCCTAGTTAAATTAAGGGGGACTAATATGTTGCATTTAATGCAAATCACATTGCCTATTAGGTTCTTGGGAACCTCTTTCTTTTGGAGCTATAGGGGAAAAGATGATTTTTTTCAACGTATTAGAGCTGTGTTTAGTCCCTCTCTATGACTAATCAACTGCCTCTCAAAAGTATTAGATTTGGGTTGAAGCTGGAAAATCACCTGGTCTCCAGAAAAGCCAAGAAGGAGACTTCATTCAGAGGCTGGGTTCTCCAAAAGACTTGAGTACACGGATCCTGGCTGTGTCAGAGGACAAAATGCGATTGGCTCTCACTGAGATGCCTGCTGTGCAGTGAGTGCAGTAACACTGTCACCTCCCAGGACATCCCCGTTCTTCTGAGACAGAAAGCTGACATGGCTTCTGATTTAGAGCTGGTTTTAAACAGATATGTGTGAATAAAAGCAAGGTCTGAAAGAAGGCAGGGAATCCTCTGATGGGGGAGGGTTCTTCAGAACATTTTACAGAGAATTAAGCTTGGCAGTCCACCCAGACCAGGCAGAGAAGAAAACTGCTCCAGTGAAGGGATTCCTGCACCCTCACACAGCCTAATGACCAGCAGTGCCATAGATGTAAGCACTTGCCAGGAACATTTTTGCCAGAGAAACTAGGTCATGCCTATAGCAAGGCATTAGGCTGGAAGGCTAATTCAGTGACCAATCCTGTGCTTATGTGGCCACCTGCCCTGACTGAGCAGTTGCACCTTGATGCTGGTCATGCACAAGTACCCAGTTAACTCCAGAAGGCAAAGCAGGAGCAGGTGGACCTGCAGGAGATCCAACAACAGAAACTCAAGTAGGCTAGCAAAGAAAGGCCATGCTTGTCAGGCAATATAGGCATAATACTTGGAATTCCAGCTTCCTTTTGCAGCTATGTTTCATTTGGTCAGTTGTCTTTTCAATGGTCCATCAGTAAAACTGCTATTCCCATTATTATTTCTAACACTATGTTTCTCATCATTACCAGCCTATGCATTAGTTCTAACACGAGCCCTGAATTTTTTCCATCATGTGCAGGCATTGAAATAATTCTTTAAATGCCTCAGCAAATAGGACACAAGCTTCTCTGGGAACCTGTACATTTTATGTAAGATGAGTATGCGATCATTTTGAACTCAGAGGCTATTTTTGTGATGTGGGGGAGAGAAAGGCAGTTAGAGCTGAGAGCCTGGATGATTTCAGAGGCGTGCTGAGCTTTACCAGGGGAGGTGAACTTTTCCCCTCTCTGGAGCTTGAGACTTTGAGTGCAATTGCTGCTACATTTTCTGATGAATCCAGCTTTGGGAAAATGTTTTTTATTATCCTTTGAAGGAGGAGACACACAGATGATGCCTACACACAAGAACATGTTCTTTTCCTGAAGAATTTATACTGATCAGAGTGGGAAGCAGAGTCTTGAACACAATATTATTATTCATCCTGTTGACATGAAACCTGCTCTTTCAGAATCAGCAGCACCTTCACAAATCTTGTAATAGGCAGCTGCTGCTTAAAATAAGGCAACACAGACCAGCAAGCCAGTTGAAGGCAAGAACTGTAGATTGCCTATACAGTCATACTTTTCTTTAAAAATTACAAATTTATAACACCCTTCTCTGAGAAATATTCCTACCTATGGCAATATGCTCTTCATCTATATCTAGGCATAAGCTTCCAAGTCAAATAAGCTAGTAAGTGCATACACATTTATGTTTCTCTTGGTAATCATGACCTTTCCCTAGTATTCTGCAGGCAAATGCTCTAGCTGTCAGTGATATAATACAGATGCAAGCTTCTCTGTCAAATAAAGCTGTGCAGTAGACATGCAATCTCATTGCTCTTGAAATAAAATCAACATGGAAATATTGTTATTTCTACGGTAACTTTAATTAGCAGAAAAATTACAACTGACTAAAATCCCTAAGCAACTACATGGCATGCATTTTGGACTTGCTTCTCTAGTAAATTGACTACTACAATCAATATGGTCTGCATCATCTACATAAAACCCCTGCTTTCTTTCCCTTCTTACAAAAAGGCACATAATCTCTTCTTGCAGGCCAAGAAATCCTTTGGCAAATATACAAAGAAATATAACAGCAGAGGCTCATAACAAACATCTGAACAATTTCAATCAGTGATGTTTTTGATGGCATCTCTCACCTCATTTTAGATTTCATTAAGTAATATGTAGCACTGACGAAACAAAATTTAAAGTTATCCATTCCAAGAGTATTTCTCTGCTTATTATACTTGTTAGGAGATGAGACAAAGTTTTTAGCAGCTCAGTTCATAGATGCAGGGGATTTCTAAGCCTGGAAGGGGCTTCCAGTTGAGCCTGACCTCTTGTCCATCTCCAGATTTTCAATTACTTCCCACTGAGTTGGAGTCCAACAGCTTTTCTTTTAAACTAAAATTTAGCTTGCAGAAAAGCAAATTCAGACTTGAACAGGGGACATTAGGAGGAAATTATGGAAAATCCATGGTTTCCAAGTTTTTTGCTTCCAGTGGTTAATTGTTCTCACTCCTACGATTCTGTGCTTTATTTCCAGTGTGAATTCATTTGGCTTCATCTCCCATTCATGGTTCTCGTTATGCTTTTTTCTATGAAAAGTGCCCCTTCAGATTGTGTATTTTCTTTCATTAACATGCCTGTAAATTAGTTCTTTCTATTCTTCTTTTAAATCAGGCTGATCTCTTTAAGTCTCCCAACTTAAGGCATTTTCCCTGGCCCTTCAATATTTTCATGTTTCTTTGCATCCTTTTCAGTTTTCCTGAAGCCTTCTAAAAAACTTGAGAAAAAGAATGTTGATGATACACAGTATTGTGGTTTTGTGTTTTTTGCCCACACTCAGTGTCAGACTTCAGTTAGTTTTGCTCACCATCAATTCCTCTTCAACATTGCACAGGGAATTTCTGGTAAGGTATTTCTTTATTGGGACCTATTCTGAGTCACCCATCCCAGACGAGGATACCTCCTCTCTGCAAAGATTTGGTCTCCATTCCTTGTTTAGCAGTGTACAGTGTATTAAAGGGTGTTTAGATAGAATGAGCACAGTCTCAGTCTTGCATGACTTTCAGCCCACACAATTATTTACCTTTCTGTTACCAAATATCTTATTAGCAATGATTTTATGCTTCCAGATCAACAGTGGAGATATCAAACAGTGCCAGACTCAGCACTCGGCCTGACAGAGCCTTAATAAAGCCAGCCTGATTTGATAATGGATGTCACTATGATATGTTGGTTCCTCATCAGCTTAGTGTTCACTGTATTGATATTTTCTAACACTACCATCAGAGCACTGTGTAACACTAGATCTAATAACTTGCCAAAGTTGAAGTGTATTATTTATAACGATTGCCTTTACAGAAAAGATGTGATGAAAAATAAAGTGGGGTTGTTGGAAAAGAACTGCTTTTTACTCACATATAGTTGTGAACTTGATGAATAAACCTCCATCAGATCTAGAAAATTAAATTGTAACGTCTCCTCACTCTGTAGAGAGAATAACTGCTCAGTGTGTGTCTTGGTGGTGTGGTCCCAGCCATGAGGTCATAGCCACCAGCAGCTCCCAGAACCTGCTGAGGCTCAGCTTCACCCTCCACAGCCCATCCCAGAGCAGCTGCACCCACCATCATGCTCCAGCTGCTTGTCTCACTCCACTTCAGCAGACGTGGTGCCACTGTGCAGGAGGCTTTTATTTACATTATCTTCAGTTAGGAAAAGGACACAAAACGGGGGTTTAGGCCAGTCTTGTGTTGTCCTCTGAGTGCCTGTTTAGCCCCAGGATGGTACTTTCTCATCTGTGGTTACCTTTTGTGAAAGTCCATATGAGTCTCCCCTGTGAAATGCCCTCTGCTTCCCTAAGAGCCAGAGAGACTTAGGCAGATTGTGGTAGCCCTCCATGTGACCTTCTCCAGTCCTCCACAATCACAGAATCTCAGAATGGTTTGGGTTAGAAGGGACCTATGGTTGGTGTTGGAAGGACCTTTGGAGATCATCTAGACCAACCTCCCTTCTAAAACATGTTTACCCAAAGCAGGCTGCACTGCATTGCCTCCAGGTACGTTTTGAATAACACCGGAGAAGGTGACTCCACAACCTCTCCAGGCAGCCTGTTCTCTGTGTTCTCTCTCACCCTCACAGTAATGATATTTTGCCTCATATTTAGATGGAACAACTGGCATTTCATGTTGTGCCTGTTGCCTGTGCCTTATTCTGTCACTGGGCACCGCTGAAAAGAGTCTGTCTCCATCCTCTTAATACCTGCCCTTAAGGTACTTGGATGCATTGATAAGATCCCCTCCCAGCCATCTCTTCTCCAGGCTAAACAGGCCCAGCTCCCTCAGCCATTCCTCATAAGAGAGATGCTCCAGCTCTCTCATCATCTTCACAGCCCTCCACTGGACCTGGTCCAGTAGTGCCTTGTATTTCTTGAACTGGACACAGCACTCCAGATGTGGCCTCACCAGGGCTGAGCAGAGGGGCAGGATCACCTCCCTTGACCTGCTGGCCACACTCTTCCTATCACCCCAGGGTGGCCACAGGGGCGCACACACTTCTGGCTCATGGACACTTCATTGTCCACCAGGACCCACAGGTCCTTCCCCGCAGAGCTGCTTCCAGGAGGTCACCCCCAGTCTGTGCTGATGCTCGGAGTTATTCCTTCCCGTTTCTCCCTCCCCAGGTGCAGGACTCTGCACTTGCCTTTACTGAACTTCTCTCCAGCCTGTCCAGGTGTCACTGAACAGCAGCACGATGCCCTGGTCATCAGCCACTCCTCCCACTATTGAACCACCAGCAAACTCGCCGAGGGTACACTCTGTCCCTCTGTCCAGGTCACTGTGAATCAGGAGAACAGACTGGGCCCAGTGCTGACCCCTGGGAACACCATGAGCTGCAGCCTCCAGCTGGACTCTGTGTCTGCTCACAACTCTCTGAGCTCTGCTGTCCAGCCAGTGCCCGATCACCTCACTCTGCCCATCCAACACACGCTTCCTGAGCTCGCCTATGAGGATGTTATGGGAGACAGTGCCAAAAGCCTTGATGAAGTTGAGGCAGATAAAATCCATTGCTCTCCCCTCATCTACCCAGCCAGTCATGCCATCACAGAAGGCGATCAGCTGCATAAGCCAGCTTTAGGTTACCTTCAGAGTGCTGGACCAGTTCTGAAAGCATCAGTGGAATTTGCTGTGTAGCATTTGGCTGGCAAGCGCAACAAACTTTTGAGTGGCCAAAAAATATTTGCATGTGGGTTGCAAACCATATGAAGACCCTTTTCTTCACTTTGAATTTTGTCCCCCAAATTTGATGATTTCTCCTTGATGGTAGGGCTCTGCTCTTTTCCTTTGTAACTGAGGAAATTTATTGCTAGTTTGTGGGTTTCTGAAGAAGTGCCACCCTTTATTGCTCATGTGCAGCCATGATATTAAAAATAAAACAGCCAGTTGTCATAGATCAGAAACATGAATAGGAATTAGAAACAGACAGTAAGCAAAATCTGGGAAAATCAAAATCATTAAAAGCTTATAGGGTTGCAGTCTAGTTCAGTTAGGTCACAGATAAAGCTTTTTGAAAAGGGGAACAATAAATAGGTTTCTATGAGCTGTGAGTGTATTTTTAGTGAAACAAATTTTAACTCAATTTAACCATTTTCCTGTAGAATCTGCATCCAAAGTGAGCCCTGTCATGCTGGGTTACTGTGGGAAAGGCAGTAAGAGGAAATTGAGCAGAAATGAGCAATAAACAGAAATGAAACTAACTTGATTATTTTAAGTCCTCAACCTGAACATAAAATGGATGGCATTAAAATACGGAAATTTTACACCATGTTCATTTATCTTTTTCTAGGAACAGTCTGGGGAATTCAAAAAATGTCCCACTCACAGACAGTTCAAAAGTACTGTTGCTGACAGTGAATATTCAGCATTGAATGCTGTCTTCTCTAGAGGATGTGATACCCTCGTGTTGACAATACAGGATATATATATATAAATCAATGTGGTACCTCTTCTGAGAGCTCAGCTCTGTGCAGAGGAACTCTGC
This sequence comes from Eulacestoma nigropectus, assembly GCA_013397775.1. Lineage (NCBI taxonomy): Eukaryota > Metazoa > Chordata > Aves > Passeriformes > Eulacestoma > Eulacestoma nigropectus. The sequence goes on along the minus strand of VZTE01005270.1, from coordinate 83,306 downwards.
TGCTGAGAGCTTTTCTTCAGCTGCGAATGTGATGTGAGGGCTGTGGAAGAGGTTTGGGGGGTCACGACAGGATGATGTCAGTGGGTCTTAGTGGCTTATCTGCTCAGAGAAGTTGTGCACCCATGAAGCGAAGGTTCATTTTTTCACATCCATATGACAGCCAAGGGAATTTATCTAACAATGTAATAAAAGACTGGAATAAAGGGCAGTTGGCGACCAGGCTGTGATTCTGTGAGTAAACTACATATTGCTCCATATTCTGGGTTAGCAGCAAAGTTACTCTATGTCATAGAAAAACTCAACGAATGAGACAGTGCTGCCAACACTGATTTTAACACAAATCTCATGAAATTTGTTTGCTGTTTTGGGTTTTTTTTTAGACCTGCAGAGGAAAGTATGTGAGTGAGAATCTTAGGCTTCATTTAAAAAGGAAGGACAGTAGAGGAAGGAAGGACTCAGAATATGAAGCACACACATCCTAATCCCTCAGAAAACAGAGAAATAAAGCAACAGTGAAGGCCTTGATTGATCTGTTAAAAATCTCCTACTTAAACTAATTTACTTATTTATATTTTTCAGCATATCTCCTGAGTGTTTGACAGCTTTGGGTGATTCAAATGCTGTGGCAGGAATCCAAATGGCACGCAACAGGGGAACCTGAGTTAGTGAACTACATTGTCATGGGCATTCCTACCAGCCCAGGTAAGAGGGCAGTCTGGCTGTGTCTGCATGCTGTTTTGAAGCCAGCATCTGTGCTTATGGACACTCGGGGAGCAGCTCCATGCCAGCTGGGTGCAGGCCAGGGTGCGGCTGCTTCAGCTGTGGCCCTGGCTGGAGTCAAACCCAGCTCCTCCTTGAGCTGGGCCTGGTGCACGAGTGGCATGCGGGGGGCTCACGCAAGACCTTGGGGCTTGAAAATAGTGGGGAAAGTCTGAGAACACAGGCTGGGGTCACACGGTCTTGCATGTAAAAGGGCAAAGACTCCTTGCCAGCTTGCCTGACTCTGTGAGCTGCTCCTGCAGGATTGGCTTGGGCAGAGGGCAGCAGCCCTTTCCACAGTGGGCTGTGAGTGGTATGTCTGGCCTGTAGGTAACATGAGTCACTTGTCCCTGACTAGTGGCTGTGACGGATCTCCCCATGACAGCTGGTGATGATTCTGCCTACCCCGCAGGGATACTGTGGGATCTCTAGTGCCCACCTCTATGGTCCCTGGGCTGCACAGTCCTGCAGGGGCCAGAGAGGACACTTGCCTGTGACAGGGGCAAGTAGGGCTGCTGGGTGAGTGTCCCTCTTTTCCACGCAAGAAGAACAGAGACAAAGACTGTGGGATGCCTCTTCAGGCATTGAAATGTGGTGAGCGTAGGGGATGGCTACGAACAGGCCACAGCCAGTTTGGGTAAGGAAATGAACTCACTGCCAGTAATAATATCAAAAGAACAGAAGAAAAATTACAGCTGTGAGCCTGGAATACAACACAAACACAAAATGAACCATAAAAGCCCCCAGAGAGAACTGCAGAGGTGCCTCCACCCTTTTAGGTTGTCAGCAAATATCTCAATGGCAGGGTGAGTGGAAGGCATTGAAATGCACTCAGAATTCTGCATCCCTCCAGGCTCACAATGTATGCACCTCGTAACTCAAGAAATGCAGGCACCAGCTGAATGGGCAGACAACATTTTTTAAACCCTTTCTATGTAATTTTTTTTTCAATAAGAGAAAAGAGGCAGTTGGACTAATGTATTACCAGGGTTCATTAATTTTTCTCCTCGAACGGCAAGATAAGTGACAAACTCATGCTGAGTTATTTTCCAAGGCAAAGAATAGATTTAAAATTTTCTTTACACAAACAAAATTAATGGGGCCAAAATGTGTCAGTTGCTGCTTTCAAGTCTTTTCCAATGAAAATAGGTGTCCTTCACATACCGGAACTCTGTGCAGAGCCAGAGCCTCTAAGCAGTGCCTTGCATTTCTAAGCCTTTTTGAGCATGGGCTGTGATCATGAAATCTGTAACATAAGGACCATGTTCTGATTAACAGCATGGGGAATAATTGGCAGCGACTGACTTGCCTAGTGAATACTACTGGCCTTCCAAGTAGACTTGCCCCAGCATTCTGAAATGAGTTCAATGTGAGCTGCTCATGCACAGAGGTTTGCATCGCTCTGGCTTTGCTAACTCGGTTGGAAGCAATTAATGTTAGCATTTGATGCTCAAAATTCAGGCTGCAGAGGCCTCAGGAGTTTCTTTCCTCCCTTGGAGCGAGTGGCTTGTGTTGCTTTGGAGCCCAGTTACAGGAAGCGTTCAAGCATGTGCTGATCGATGGATGGGGCTGAAAGCAGGCTCCCAGGATAGAAGTGTGTAAGTTCTTCATTCTTCCCTGTAGCGTTTGCTGATGCTGCCCCATTCTGATTCAAAAGCCTGCAAATATATTCATTGGCCAAATTCAGTGCTCCAGGCAACTTCCTTACCAAATTTGCCAGAAACTAATGTTCCAAAAATCTCATATTTCAGTTCTGAAAATAACGGATGTTTATAGTCCTCATTACTGTGGAATAATGTGAAAAAATGTATAAAACATACCAGCGCTGTCTTGAGGTATTTGTTTTTGACAAGTGGAGCTCATTTGATACTCTAAATGCTCAGAAGGTCATGCATAATTCCTGTCTCCCAGCTCAAACAAGCTTCGAAAAAGATCTGCGTGTCTTGGACTACTTTTCTACTGTCTTGTAACAGCAGTCTCAGAGGACTCCCATCAAGAAGGGCTATGCCAGCCACCCTTACTCCTACTCTCTTTGACATGATTGGAGGTACAACCCACACATGTGCTTCAGGGGATGTTGGAATACATGTCCAAACACAGCCACATGGTGACCAGCCAACAGAAGCAACTGGCCAGTGGTCACTATCGCAGCCAGGTGACCCAGAATGCACAGGCTTCTGAGTCCATCACCCTTCAGAGCCATGTAGACATAGACTGTGAGATTAAATGCCAAAATCATGGGGAAGACAGATGAGTAATTGAGCCCACAGTCTACTGAGAATGGAGCAAAGCACTTAAGAAAAGCAGCAGCCAGGCAAAGCATTTAGCATGCACTTAACTTTAAACCTGTAACCAATTCATTTTTGAGTATTCATAACCATAAGGAATCAAAAGAAGAAAAGCTGTCCTATATTATACTGGTGAACAGATTCATATGCAATATAGTGTTCTGAGGATGGCCATACATTTTCCTTCCTTATTTTGTGAAGTTAGACCTTCCAGAGCCTTAAAAATATCCTATTAATAATTATTAGATTGATTAGTAGTTACTGAGAAGGAAAGTAAAATGGTGATTGGGTCTCTATTCCTCAAAATCCACCAGGTAAACAGCCACTCTCCTTCCCCAGCGCTCTTACCAATGCTCCCCTATAACACTGCATGCTACAAGTCTGTGAATATATAATGTTGAAAGAAACTCCAGCCCTGTGCAGTGTGCAATCCATCCTTGTATCTTTATGCTGTATGAGTCAGAGTGCATTTAGAAATCTCCTTCCATCTAAGTGTGATCTATTTACAAGCATGCCTAGGTTTTCATAGTTTCACAATAGCTGACATAAGAGCATAATTTATCTAAAAAATGTTCTGGCCTATTTGCTAGTCATGTGAGAACAGCTTTTTTTCTTCTTCTTCTTTTTTTTTTTTAATTCAGTGTCTGACTAAATGCAAAGTAAAATTTTGAGCCTGCTCTGTCTGAGGTGATTTTTTTTCAAGAAATTTTCTCCTGACAGGCCTTTGACATGGTGTTTGAACAGAGAATAAATGAATAAATGTGAATTTCACCCTTGTATTTCTTGTAGAATCTGCTATCTCCATGTACTGTGCATATTTCAGAAGTCAAGGCTATAAAGGCAAATAAAAGCCACTGGATTGTGCCTAACACAAAGCTGGTACAGAATATAACTTTTACAAGCCTCCCAAGATTAATTTAGACTCAGAAATCTTTATTATCCTCATTCCTTTGTTGAAAGTAATAACTGAAACCACAAACTACCATCAGAAGAACCACCCAAGCAGTGAGTTGGTCCCTGGCAGATCTTTTATATTAGACAACTGGGGCTAAATTCCATTTGTGTTTCTGTGCTTGATGTTCCTATTGACTAGCTCCAGGCAGCTGCCTGCTTACTGCCTTATTTAGGTCCTATGAATCACCCTCTGAGGCTCCCCCACTGCCATAAGGAGGTAGGTGAAATTTAGTTTTTTCTACACCTACTCAAAGACAAGGCCGGTTTCAGTGCAGCTGTGCATGAGTGTGGGGCTGGGCCCACACAGCTGCTGGCTCTCTCTTTGCTGACCTGGCTGCACATACTCTTTCTTGCAGGTTCTTCATCTGTGTGTCATAGCAGTGATGTCATCTTAGATTACAGCAGCAGGCAAAGATTTCTCTCTTTGTCTTTTCCCCCTGAATTGTATCAGACCATATGAAGCAGCGAGCTAAATTAGAAATATGGAAATTCCAGAGGCTATGGAAATAAAAGAGATCAGTGTTGCTTTGTGAAACATTTTGAGATGTGTTGTTGGAGCATCTGATATACAAGTTGGGTGCTTTTAATCGTTATCAATGACTGGTAATTCAGCAAGACAATAAATTTTTAAAATGTAGCACTATACGGAAAAGTGGAGCTCTCACTTTTGAGGGCTTTGCAGATCCCATCTACATTCACAGACAGCGTCCCAAGAATATATGTGTCCCATAGATAGTGTTAGCATTAAATAAAGAATAACACCATAAAGCCCTCAATGGAACATCACTAGTCATCTCTATAGGCAGTAGTGGCCAGGCTGTATGATATGACTCAGATATAGTCACTGATTTTTCACACCAGGTACCTGGATACAGTGGGTTCTGCCTACACCTCTTTTGTGGATGCATTTCTGGGGTGTGGGATCATGCAGTAACCATCTGTAGGCAGCTCTTCACCCAAATACAGAAGAAGGACACAGCTTGGGTGTGTCCCTGGTCCAACAACAAGTCCAGGAGTTCCCACACAACCTGTGTAATTTTTTTATCAAAAGAAGTGGTTTCTGCTCTGAGGTACGTGTTCACACCTCATCCTTTGGAGTTTACTGCTGTGTAGCTGATAGCAGAATTTAAATGCAGCACAGATCTACCAAATAAGAAACCATGAAGAATCACTCTCATGAGGCAGCAATCCCCAAATCCCATGAAATAGCTCAGTGAAAGCCTCCTGCAGCCAACTATGCAGATAGTCTCTGTGGTTTCAGGCAAGTGAGAGCTGTGCAGTTTTCACCCTGTTGAAGTAAATAGAAAAAGCCTCAATGACTAAGTGCAGCCATGATTTCATCCAGGAATGTAAGTGCTGCAGTGCTTTATAGCTTCCAATCCTGATAACTGAAATATGGACAACCACTTGTTTGGCCATATTTAAAAATATACTGTTGAAAGGGAACATAAAAGTGTTGCTAAGACCCTTTAGGCATCTCCTTACTTGTGCCATAAAACCAGACGCTGAAAAACAAGAGGATTTGTTTCTAAAGGTTAATGCTCTTTCCTTCATACTCAGCAATAGCACCAAGCTGCTTGGAGGAGTTGCTCCATCAAGTACTTCAGTCATATTTTGCCAGGAATTGGAAGGCTGATTTCTTTGCTGCTGTGGGAAGTGCCCTGTCCCTGCACATTGTTGAACCATTCTGTTGATGAGGACATATTTTTAGGGACTCTTCTTCTTGTATAGAGGTGTCTTGTGCTTTTTGGGAAGGCTCACCTCTACTACATGACAGCTATTTACAACTGGGGGGAAAGTGACCCTGAGGCTCTGTTCAGGTTCTTACAAAGTCCATTTCTAGCTCCTTTGCTTATGCTCTTCATCAAGAGCACAAAACAGTTCCATATTTATTTCTCTGGTATTTTCTCTACAGAAATGTATCCAAGTCAAAACTTCTCAGGCACCAGAGAGGTGAGAACATTGCTATATCTGAATCTTGAGCAAAACTTGCTAACTTACCTTAAATATTTTCCTTTGGCACACCATTTTTAAAACAGATCTAACAAGGAAAACACATGCAGACACATTTGTGATACTGGGGAGCATTTAACTTTGGAGCAATTTATTTAAGGAGGTGTTTATGTTGTTCAAGTCTCTATAGGGTCATGTTCAACAAAAGATTCGAGACATGATGCAGAGATTGGCTCCTGAGATTTTGTGTGTCACTCAAGATCCAGCTGCATGGTTTAAAAGTATCCTTCTATTCTTAGAAGGATAGTCGCCCTTGCCCCAGAGAGAAAAAAGGGTTGAACATGAAAAGAGTTGGCACAAACACACTGTGGATCAAATGGGTTGGGGCCTGAGAGAGACAGAATCCTTCATATTTATGTCTGAATTAATTTTTTGATATATTTTTCCTTGTATGCTAAATACTTTTCTTCTCCAGCTCCTGTGCTCTCATTGCACACCAAAAAGTATTTTTCTTTCATTTCTTCAGTTTTGAGAACTACTGCAGGGACACGAAAATTTTGCAATAATTTGGTAATATTTGTGTCATTCTCACTAAAAAGGTAGCTCCAGTCCAAATCTATTAATTTCCATTCCCATAGTCGAGCATGTAATTCATGCGAGTAAGAGTCAGATGCGGTTCGTAAGAAGTCTGTATGTATGCCAGGGAAGGGAATGGTCTCTTTTAGGTGGCCTCTTTAGTTTGGAATAGATTCCTCATTTTAGTACTGCGAGTCATTTAAACACATGAGTTTTGTTGAGTCACTAGAGGTGATCCAAAACAAGAAAATCCGACCTAAGAAAAAATTGTAAAATAATGTCTAGGACAAAATTGGCCCGAAAACTTTTTTCCTGCCTTTCCTACTCACATTCAGGAGCTGCAACAGTCCCACCCTCCTATCTTCCTGTGTAGACAGAATCACTGGGGCTTGTCTCAGTGCTCCCAGGTCTTGGCTGTGCAGCTGGGAATTGGGCAGCTCCACCTGAGGCGCTGTGGGATGCCAGCATCCTTGCCTGGACACAGAGAGCCAAGACCTGCTCTGAGCCAAAACTTGCAAGATTCTCACGTTTTGGAGTCACTGGGTCTCCAGGCTCAGGGCGTGCTGCCTGGCATCCCCCTCAGTCCCGCAGGCCGGGGCTGGCTGCCAGCGTCGCTCACTGCACAACGACCCTGCCTCCAAGCAGAAGTCCCAGCTGCCAGGAGCCCGTGGCAGGCCCGGCTGTCTGGGCTGGCCCAGCATCACAGACCCAGAGAGAGGGGCCCTGCTTGTGCATATCCTGCCCAGAATCCAGGCAGGGGTTTGCTTATTTAATTTGGTGAAAGCTTGAACGAACAAGAGCTTTTGCAAACAGAAACTTTGCAGGAGTAGAAACAAAAGATTTTCCCATGAAGTATAGTTCTGTCAAGGATATTCCTTGTCATGTTTTCTATGACTAGGGTAGCCTCTAGAGCGAGCAAGATGTTCCTTGTTAAAGAATGCACATAGAATTTAGGATATGAAGGAATGAGCCCTCCTCACTAGTGTTTCCTATTAGCCACTACAGCGATCTGTACTACCTTTCTCACCTTCCACAGATTTTTGAGAGAGAAACTAATCCCATCATGACGGAGCCTGACCAGTCCAGACCAGATGCCCTCAAAAGCAAGGAGTTGGTCTAAGGATTCTTTCTAATCCTCAAAGGTTTGTAATGCAAACCTTTCATAATTGTGCTCATCTTCAAAGAAGGGATGTGAAAATTCATGATGGGGATGTCAAGTCACAAGAGTTGATATTTAAAAAAATACATCATTTGCCAGGACTGCCAGCTGCTGGCCAGACCCTGAATTAGCTGCCTTCCTCAAACAGAGATGTCCCCCATCTGCTGAATAAAATGCTCCTTTTGTGCACATTTTCACAGCTGAGGTTTGAACTAAAAGCCTTGTGGTCTGCAGACATCAGCTTCATGAAGAGAGCCAAAAAGTTTCTTGCTCTGGACTAGACAGGCAGGAAACTAAAACCTTTCTCAGCTGGAAGCATTCTTTGCCTATCTCACAACATCCCTTCCAATCATATAAAAATCTTTGAAGGAGAACATCTCCCTGCAATCCTTCACAGAGTGAATCCACTCAGGCAAGGCATATTTTGGGGAAGGAGCCAGATTTGCTTGGTGGTCCTGGCTTTTGGCATTCACCATGACTCAGTAGGGAAGAGAGAATAAATAAAATACTATTAAGAGGTACAACAATGTTACCAAATGAGATTGTGCCTTTCCCAATTAGAGTTGTTTTTTATATCTCCATATGTTGCATATTACAGAGCCCTTTTGTTGGTAAACATATCCATGGCTCCCTGCAGGGGTGCCAGGGCCACTCACCAGCAACTTGGAGACTGAAATTGTGCATGATGTCTGATATGCCATGCAAAGATGGTCTTGTTTCCATGTGTACTCTACTATAACACGGAGAGGCTCTGAGACGCTCGAAGCTGTGGCAGTTGGCACAATGCTTCTTCCACAGGTAACCCTCCCTAAGAGAAACAAGGGAGGTTGGGAATAGTCTTAGTGATTTTTGTTTCTTGTAGAGGGCTGTGAACTTCTAGCACAGGAGCCGTGTGTGCTCCCTTGGAGAAGAGAGGCCTGAGGGCAAAAAGGGACACTGTCTCCAGCAACTCACTTCTAGGTTACGGCGAGCAACCCCAGCATGCTTTGTTCCCCTATGGTAATACCTTGCATCCAGTTGGCTAATTGGTTTCTACCCCACCCCCTGCCTTCCCCATAAAAAGGGGCCTGAGTCTGCCCTGACCCAGGGAGTTTTTGTCTGTGGCCTCCCTTTTGTAGGGTGGCTGGACAATAAAGGTTACCTATGTGGAACTGCCACACAGGCCTCCTGTCTCTCTGTCCCCGAGTTTGCCTCGGGTGATCCTGCAAAGAGCTGAATCACTTGTAGCTGAGAAATTGCTACACTTGCTGAGATCACCCACTGTCTAGGAGGGCTTGCCTCGCCCCTAGAAGAGTTGTTCTCTGCAGGACACTCTCTCTAGGAAGGCCGTGGCATACTGGTGCTTGACAAGCATCGGACCCTCAAAAAAGACAGTTTCTTTGTATAGCAGATCCACAGTAATAATAAAGCAACTAAAAGAATTCCAAATGCCCCTGAGCTCTGAGCCCTTACCAAGGCTTGTAGCAGCAGTACGTTTGTGAGTCAGGCAATGTCATCACAGTTTGTAGTTGACAGATGAAGAAGCAAAGGGATTTTTCCCAGCGCTTAAACACAGGAGCTGGTAACAGGGACTTAACAACTCACTGTGCATCAGCTGAGCTGTGTCTGTGTTTCTGCTCTCAGCCCACAGAAGATGCAGCTTAACTGTCTTTCTCTATGGACCAAGTAGAGTTGTTACCTGGCCTTTAGTGGCAGACTTAGGAGTTATAAACACATGTACAGACAGTTAGTGGGGCTTAGTCATTCTGTGATTATCTGCATATGACGGTAACTCGCTTTTGTGCTAAGCTTTAAAATTACCTGGCACTTTGTTGGCAGACCATGCAATAAAATTCCTAAATCCTGGTCCTTGGAGCTGTGGTTTAAGCACTGGCCTGTCAGTTCATTTAATGCTGCAGCAAACCAGGCACAACTTTGTAACAAAGCTTGAGCATGAACCACAGGAGACTGAATTTTCTAGTGTAGGTACAGTATGGGCTTTGAAATAGGATCTGTTTCTGACTCCAGCTGTTTCTTCATCAGCCTTTCCAGGCTGAGTAAAAGCTGATGGGCACCAGAAAATTTCTTTGTCATCTATTTCTCCATTAATTGCTCCGCAGGTGTGTGGTTCAAGAGTGATGTAAATCATCATCTCCCTCACTATTTATCTGTTTCTTCAACAAGCTGTCATGGTAACCAACAACTACTGTATTTAAAGAATGCACTGTACCACACCTACTTGGTACAGCACTTTGCAATGGAATAGTGAGAGAAAGAGGGAAAGAAAGAGGGAGAGAAAGAGACAGAAAAAGAGAAAGACAAAAAGAGTGAGAAAGAGATGAAGGTAAAAAAAAATATATAGAACCTCATGTCCTTTATCAGAAAAAGGGAAAGATTAGATTTATTTCTGGAGTGGCTATGAATACCAGATCAGCTAACTGCAGTTTAGGAGGTCTTTCTATATGGTCTACCCAGTCTCAGTTATTTTAATTCTGTGTTGCCAGCTGGCCTCTGCAGGGTTCAATTCTAAACAGTAATGTTTGGGAAAAGCACAATCTAAAACAGACAGATCTGTATGTGTTTAGGTTTTGCTTTCTTTCCACTTTTAAATATTAAAAATTGACTCCAGCTGTGGGGTAAAGCAACGCCCAACCTATAAAGACACCGACAAATAAATCACAATGCAATTTGCTGTGCATTTTCTGAGGTCTAAACACCAGCTCTCGAAAGGAATTTTCCATGATTACATCTTGGGAAGATATCTTAACTACCAGCAATTTGTTTGACTTTTCTATTTCTTAAAAGTCATCCCATTCCAGTAGGGCCAAACCCTGCCATTACTTCTCTGTCACATATCTCAGGAGTTAACTGAGGTATCTGGTGCTACTTAGGACACATGCAAAGCTTCACTCTTCCTATCTAGCATGCTGTTAAGCAGAATAGTTACCTTGTGTGTCTGTATTCCTCTTTTTACAAGAGTAAATCACTGATTGACTGGTCACTCCCCTCAGCTGATCAGTTGTTTGTGTCCCCGTCTTTGCTGTGGCAAGTTTAGGCAGCCTTGCCAGAAACTAAAGCTTTTATTACTGTTCATCTCAAAGTCACTGAAGAGAAGAAGGTTTCCCACTTCATCGGGGTGCTGCCCAGAAAAGTCAAGTTTAGCTCCTGAATTCTGATCCAGCTCACCCTGGCTCATTTTGTGGCTCACAGCAATCACTCTTGCCTGTCCTACATTTCCTCCTCAAAAATGCATAAATATTTAGTGTTTGAGAAAGGAAGAAGATGGAAATTCCATCCTAAAGGCACTGCACTTCTATTTTTCAGGGAGCAGCCATTAATCCACAGAGTCCTGTTAATCTACACAGCTGGGGTAATAATCTAGAAATACCTCTGATGTTGATATCATATTTTTAAATTTATAAATTAACTTACAATTGAAAAAAGCTGTCTTTGAACCAAAACCCCTTGAACTATCCTATTTCAATTATTTACAAAACATTAAAAAAAGAAAGTTTCTGGCCATTGCCCTGTTCCTGCCAAAAGTTTGCAATGTAAATTTTTTGTGGGGAAAAATAATTAAAGTAAAAATTCCTGACCAGTTCTGCTCTGCATGGCATTTCACTGGCGCTTACTCTGGATCTGCAAGTTGGTCTCCCCTTGAGAGCAGGCCTGCAGAATGCCTGCCCCACCAGGGAGGGGATTTAAGAAGTTCCTGCTGTTCTCTGCCTCCAGCTACGCTAACGCTGCCTCTGTGGCACTGGCTCAGTGTTTTGTGTAGTTTTGTTCTGGACCAGATCAGCAAAAAAAAAAAAGAAAAGCCTCTGCTAAAATATGTTTTTGTTTCTACCAGATCAGTTCCCTGATTCAGCCAAAGCTTTACATTGTCCTGATGATGGCAATGGGGAAGAAATTGCTGGTGGAGATACTTGGAGCCTCTTGCACATCAGCCTGGTCACTGGAGGAACCCTGAAGTGCAACTTTACTTTTAAAACACATTATTGGGCCCACAAACTGGTTTTGTCCCAACATCTTTGCCATCCCTGTTCAAACATCTACACATAGATTCACTCCTGAGCAGTGTCAGACCATTCTTCAGAGAACCATCCTCCCCCCATTCAGCTGATTTTTTTAATTGAGGCTACTGTATTACTGGTTACCCTCAGGAGGAGTGGTAAGACCTCTTGTTCATCTGGAAATCCAAAAAGGAGAAACAAGGGCATGTTCTTAAGCTGAATAAATACTGCACCCGTAAGAATAAGGTAACTGTGAGAAAGACTTGAAGGGCCCAAAGCTGTTGCCAACAGCAAGAGTTACAAAAATATCCAACCAAACCAAAAAGGTTTCAATGAATGCAGCTAATCTTGAAGGTGAAGAAATACTACCAAAAAGACTTGAAAATGCAAAGTTTTAAAAGGATGCACAGTGCATTTAATAGTAACAAGGGGACAGTGTGTTAGAACAAAGCAGGGGGGTATATAAGAAGTTTATTGTGATGAGTTAGGTATTTCATGCAGGACAGTTTAACAAAACTTGGGAGACAAAAAAAATTATCAAAAGCAATGTCTAACCAGAAGCAATTGACTCCAAATTGTGACAATATCACAGAGCTAAGAGAGATAAAAATACCTGCTCTTAAGAAGGCTGAGAGGTGGAAAGAGGGTCTGGAAATTTACAACTTAGAGAGCTTTGCAATGATTTAAAGTTATTCAAATAAATGCACATATTTAGGAGCACCTAGACAAAAAATATAAGACACAGGAACAGGGAATTGTCAAGAACACATCATGTTAAAGTAATGTACTTTCCCTCTTGGAAAAGAAATTTACATCATGGAAAAGGGGAAGTAGATGTGATGTGTCTCAACTTTAGTAATTTTTTTCACATTTTTCTGATGTTCTCATGCAGAAACTTAGCAGTCAGGCCTAACTGAAACTGCTATAGGAAGGATGCACAAATACTTGGAAAATGTAATTAAAAAGGTATTCAGAAAGTAGTTCTCAAGAATTTCCTGACAAACAGGAATAGTTGCATACATGAAGTTTCGTAGAAATCTGTCCTAAGCTTGGTACCATCCTGCATTTTCATAAATGACTTGACTGATGGAGGACGAAACATACTTGTGAAATTCACACATGACCACCACATTGGCAGGTGTTGGAGGGGGCAGGAGAGGAATTTAAAATGATATTGATAAATTTAAGAAATGGTCTGAAAGCAATTAGGTGAAATTCAATAAGGGCAAGCACAAAGTCCTACACTCAGGACGGGAAAAATCTATCACATAAAGACAAAATAAATGCAGGAATGTCCCTCTCTAAAAATAAGGCTGTTTTTGAAGCAGAAAGGAATCAAAATTGCAGTCCAATTTTTTGAATCCTGTGGGCATTTAGAGTATCAAGTAAAAAATGGGCACTCCTCTAAGACTTAAGCCTTAACTTTTCACCTCCATGAAAGATCACAGAAGTTCTCAGATTTCCACTTCCTAAAAGATTGGAAAGGGGCAGTAGGCTGGCTTTGTTCTTCCCTGATGCTGAGACTCTTCCTTACTGCACTACTGCTGTAAGTTAAGGTGCGTTTGGAAACCCTAGGAGGAAAGAATGAGGAAAAATATATGCCTTTTGTTTGCTTCATAAATATCACTATATCAATATCGTGATCCTCTCTATTTTCCTGGCTGATAATATCCTGCTTGCATGGAGTTAAATCAAAGCAGGCTGTTAGTGAGAAGCTAGCAGGAAATGAAACAATGTAGGGCCATAAGTAAGTATAAATATATAAGGTCCCATCATGGAGAACACCAAGACTCCCTGAGAAGGCAAAGGGAATTGATCCATGAGAAACAGCCCTTTCCATGGCTCTGAGTGCATGAGGTTTGTCACTGGAGAGAGATTTTGTTTCCTGGTGGGGAGGCACGATGGTCACCACAAGAAATCTTTGTTGAATGCCAGCTTTGCAAAGAGTTATTCTGCCCTCACCCCAGCATAAGATCAAAAGGAGAGCAGGAGGCCAGGGGGACCCTGGTGTGAAAGGAAATTTGGGCAGGGGACTTGGAAGGAGCTGCTGCAGGACAGGCCCTCCTCAGGGAGGGAAAGGGGCCACCTGTCCTCTGCCTGTGCAGGAGGAGGAAGGAGCTGCTGCTCTCACCTTCTGCTCTGCAGCCTGGCGAGAACGAAGAGATGAAGCTTCGTTTTAGTGGTGTTAATGATCTTGACTCCCTCAGACTTGTTTATAGAGTCAGCATTTTAAATAACTTTACACAGATCAAGGCAAACTCGGCTTTTAGAGCAACAGGAGGGAGACATGGGAGGCTTTTTCTGCAGAGCAAGATGTGCTGCCTACAGCTTCCTCCACTCCCCGGGGAGTGGGTGTCTTCTACCTTCCCCACTTTGTGTGGTAGGGCTCTGCATCTGCTATAGTTTAAAGAAAAAAACCCAAAACACTCTAGTGGATGTGAAGGGCGTAGGCATTTCAGAGACCTTGGGAGTTAAGTGGGTGTAGGAGATAGCGTGTATGTCCTACACAGACCGGCAGACAGAAAGGGAGAGACGGTGCAGTGCTGGAAAAACTGAGCAAGTGACAAATGTTCTCTCTCTTAGTAAAAGAGTAAGCAATAAAATAAAATAAATACAAATTCACTGTTTTAACTCAGAGGCAGCTTTTCCTGTCTTTGGTGTGCATGCTTGTTCCTGGGCACTGCAACCTCCAGCATCGTGCAGTTTTAATGATGTCTCCACAGGCACACAGATGAATTTTGAGGAGATCAGTGGGACACATGGGTTGCTACTGTCTCCTTTGCAACCTATAAGAAATCAGTGGCAATTCTGCAAACAAACTAAAGATCTCAATATTAATATGCCACTTAGAGCCACTCAGCAAATAACACCCACTTTTCCGAGGATGGCACTTGATTAAAATAAAAGCTTCCCTCAAACCCCCAAAGAATCTCAGTATTAAATCCAACTATTTTGCAAGCAGTGGCAGATTTTTTTCCTTGTCATTATGCTTTAATGACAAAATAGAGACATTATTTTACCTCCTATTAATTTCTCTGGGTTCGATTACACTATTAATCCCGTAAAGACCATCAAGTGCTCCTAGAGAGAACCAGGTTCATGACAGTATGACTGGCTGGTATAAATGAATTGTGGCTGTGTGGTCAGACGTGACGGTGTTAAACCAGCGTTTGCTGCCAGAAGAGACTCTATTTGCAGAGGAAACTCCTTCCTGTGCAGAGGTGTTTAAATCTAATTCAAGCACTTAAGATTTTGCAGATGGGTGATTTTCACTCTGTGCGTATTTACCTTCTCTCCTGCTGATACCAGCTGAAGGGAGATCATTGCTGTCAGCTCTGAAGTATCAAAGTGGATTGGAGAGGGAAATATCACCTGAGGCTGTCGAACCCACAGCCCTGCACAGCAGCATTGCAGGTAACGGGGACAGTGCACCTGCGCTTTCCTTGCTGCCAGCAAGCATTGCACAGGGCGAGCTGAGGGCATCAAGCAAGGCCCACAAGGCTGTAGCAATGCTTGTAGCCTGGCAAAGAGACACTGAATTCATATAGCATGTAAAGGGAATACGTTTTGCTTGCACTTGTGGGTAGGACAGCACTGAAATACAACCACCAACCTTTCCTATAGCACCCCTTTCTGGGTCCAGGTTTTCTGTGTTTCTATCATAAACACAAATATATTGCCCCTCCTAGCTGCAAAATGTGAGAAATCCAAACGTAGGAGTCAAGTGGTATCAAATGCTATGGAATTTATGTTTCGTAAATTCTTCAGCTGAAATCATGGTTGTATTCCAAGACCATGCTTTCTCTAGAGGTATGGGACTTCAGGCTGTGGTGCCTTTGCTTGCCAGATCTAAAAGAAAAAGGAAGAATAAATAAATCTCTTATGTGCTGAGAATGTGTTCAGTGAGCCACCTAGCTGGGAATGAGTTTATGAAAAGGCTCAGCTCTACAAGTATTTACTGATATATTACTGTGACGTTGTTCTGACACAAAATGTGGGCTTCCTATCAATTACCTAGGAGGGAAAAAAACATCCTAAACCAGGATCTTAACTCTAGATTCTCCTTTTTCTTTTGAGGAGTAAGTAATTGCAACAGCTTTGGCTTTTATTTGTTCAGGTCTAAATCAGTTGTAGCCAATTAAATTTTATGTAAGGGAAAAAATCACAAATGAGACCAAGCAGATCAGATAATCCCTTGGTCTCCCTGTGGACAGGGTGAGGTCAGTTCTTGCTTTAACCTTGCACCATACCAATTGCAAAGTATTATTATTGTTATTGCCATAATATCTTTTTCCTTCTCCAGCATGCGCCCACATGGCAAGATGCGGAGTACATCTAGGTTATTTTCAATGTTCCTTCCATGCTTCCCTGTTTCTTCTTCTCTGTCCCTCACCACACTGTCCTGAGACAACTTTTTGCCACATATAAATGTTCAGTTGTATGTAAAGCTGAGATCTTGTGATTTTGAAGTATCTGCTTTCGCCTGTGGGAAATCATTAAGCACCAATGGTCAGATAAAGAGTTGGAGGAATATCAGTATTTGTTGGTGTACACTTTATAAATCATAAAGTGACTCAGAGCTGCAAGACTGTGCAAGGGCCTACACTACATAGGTGAAGGTTGCTACTAAGATCTCTGCTCTCCCTTGCTTTGCTCACCCTTGGAGGTATTTAGTGTGAGTTTCCCATCCTCTGCTTGGACATACATCCTATTTGGGATCAGCTGTCTTGATGGAAAAGATGCAGCACCTGTCCATGTTCTTCATCGCTGTGGCTTGCTGTTGGGGAGGCAGGTGAATGTGCTTTGGAGCCTGACCCAAAGATTGGCTCAGGCCAGCAATTTTAACTGTCTTAAGTCATACAGTAGGATTTGGGCTTGCCTGCTTGGAGGGACAGGGATGCTTACATCCATCCCCTTGGGTGCTTACAGAGGGGAGGACAGCAATCATAGCTGCACCCAGAATGGCAGTCTGCAACCTTGAATCTGACAAGTGCACTGGTTTAATAGAATCCATTTAAAGCTGTCATAATTAATGCAGATGCAGAACAGATGTGAAGTCTCACCTGGCTTTTTACAGTTGCATCAAACTGAATTTGAAGCACACGGGAAAAGAGCTTGCACCCTCCTTGCTCTGGCATCTTTGGACACTCTTGCAATACTTGCAACTGAGCCCAACGTGAATGTTGTTTGTTGAACTGAAAAGAGACATTAGTGTGATAGTTTTCACTGGGAAATTACATCATGTTAGAACATGTTGCTCGAGACTCCTGGTGACTACTACCACAGTTTAACTTCCTGCCATAAACAAGGCCTGTGAGACAGCTGTGGGGAGGCCAAGCATCATGGAGCTGGGCTGGTCCTGCTCTCGTTTGGAGCTCCTTGGGCAGAGGGTGACTCAGCTGCCACAGGCACTGCAGCCAGGACAGGGCTGAGCCCCACCCCTCTGCATCATTCCAATGACATGGTGAAGGCATGCTCTGTTTGCTGGCTGTAAGTGCCAACAAGCTTTTTGTTTGGTTGGTTGTTTTGGTTTTGATTTTAACAGCCTATAAAGAAGTAGATCATGCTTTCTTTTTTAACAGTCTCAAAACAAGCAAAATCTCCCCTCTTCTAAAAACTTTGCCCATGAAACCTTTAGTAAATTCAAAGTTTTTGTCCATGATTATTCTCCACTGGATAAATAGGAAGCATAAACAGAGGGTAAGAGTTTAGGTCTTGTAGGGCTACAATACTTGAGCCATCCCTTTGGGAGTTTTCTCTACTTAAAAACACCTCCCTTGTAATTCTCTTGGGGTGAGTATCACACACAATTTTACTGAGAAGCAGCTCACAGTGAACCACTTCAAAGACAACACTACATTTGCAAAGGAAGGAATTTCTCTCTGACAGCTCAGCAGCATCAGCATGTGCTGGAAAAGAAGCATGCATCACAAGACAGTGTGCTACACATGGGGAATCCTAAACAAAAAACTGCTTATAATGAGACTGCACACAGAGAGCTCACATGATTCTGAAGCAGCTGCTTTCAATGCCTTGGAGCTTTGAATTAAACTGCTCAGAGTAAAGAGAAGTTGCTCTCGGGCTTCATGTGAAAATCATTATTAGGGAAAAGAATTATCATTTTGCCATATTTGTACAGTGGAGTCTTAATCAGTGTTGCCAGGGTGCAAATTTTTAACAATAACACACACCAAGTGCCCCTTTCTTTCTTTAAAATATGGGGATTACAACTGCAGACAGCATAAAATTGATCAACTGGCACGGAACTAATTTATTGCAAAACCTTGAGACTTGCAACATGCTATTTAAAACCACTGACACAGGGAACACTTGCAACCCATACCTGAGGCTGATGGGTGACCTACAAAAGCTAAAGTGCCTGGCAAATACATTTTCCTTTGGCATTTTTCAAATTAGATATTTACTTTTCTTCATTATTCTTTCTCTTTCTTGTGGGAAGATGTTCTTTTCTGGCCAGTTTTTAAATGTGCATTTGGAAACCTGAGGAAACCTGGCATGGCCCTGGAACTCTTGTGGGACGTGTACATGGGCACTGACCTCCAGATAAGGAAGGGACAGTCAGCCAAGGGACCATCAGCCAAGGCACCTGACTATGTTCAAACACGGCCACAAAACGGAGTACACGGCATCCTTACTTTCCCTTACATGGTCTGGAATTTTATGTGAAAGAGACTGAGTTCTGCTTTTATTAGGTTTAATTTTAAAAACAAACAAAAAAGCATGAGTGCAAAAAAAAAAATCCGTTTTACAAGCACCTTTACCAATGCTATGACTGCTAATGGTAGGAAATCCACATCTGGGGATATGCAAGACAAAAATAGCTCAAGGTTATTTTAGACCACTTAGACCTGAAGGTGTGTGCAGTGCTACAAACCCCATCAGATCCCACCCAGCAGCCTGTGCCCCAATCCCCATCCTTGCACCCTTCAGCTCTGCAGCACACCAGGCAGCCTCCCCAGCAGGCTGCGGCAGAACCTGCCATGCAGCAACCCCAGCTGAAAGGTAGTGTGTCCCAAATCTCTTTCCCTCTTGCCACCAGGGATGTACATCCATATCTGGACACGGAAGTGCTTGTGACACTGACTGGTGCCTGCCTGGCCATTGGTTTTTCTTGTCTAACTGTGCAATACTTTTCACTAGCAATTAGAATTGCTTTTTTCTTCTTCTCTTCAGTAGTCTTTGTCTACACTTGGATTTTCAAAATCAGCAAACTCAGGAGCTATATAGGCTTAAAAAATGCTATCTCAGAAGGATGGGATTACATATAATGCTATAATATACAAAGGATGGCTCAGAAGCCATGTTCAGTCTTAAGGGCATAATCTCTACTTTGCCATTCCCATATCCCAGGACAGAGGGGAAAAGGGGGATGTATACATACAAAAGATTCATCCTGACAGATAGCATAAAAATAGAAAAGACAAGGGGCTGAGACAAGACTTTACAGAAATGACAAACACAGCTTGCATCCAATGTAAAAAGTTAAGGAAAACCTGTTATATGCTGCAAACTTCAAAATAGTATTTCTCAGAGAATTAAAATCACCCTCTAGGGAAAAAAAGGAAAAAATAAAACTTCCTCAAAATGTCAAAGACATAAACTCCCCCCCGGCTCACAGTTTCTGTGTGGATTTGAGCTATTTATAAAGCCAATCTCCACGGTTTCTGTCATACATTGCTGCTACGCATGTCCTGAGCTAGCAAACTAGTGGATACAAACATGATCTATATAACCATGGCAATAAGTGAAGATATCTGTGCACACTCCATGTTGTGCTTATTAAAATAACAGGAGTTGCTGCATTTGATTTATAAAGAGATGAGTAGGTTTCTGCATGAAACTCTACTAATAGTTGAAAAAGCCTGTTCTACTATGGACTGAAAATGGTCTCTCCCCACCCACACGTGCATCTGGGATTTGATCACCAACCTTTAGGAGAAACCCACAAAACCTATTCCACTTAGCAGAGTATATTACAGGGCAAAAGAAAACCTTGCAGGCTCAAGATTTGAGAGGAATCCATTTATTCCACATGTGCAATGACTGGATGAGGAATTGGAGGATCCACAACACCAGAACCTCTCCATGTGCTACACACATAAGCCACTCTTGATTGAAATCCTATAAATCTTTTCCTTGTCTGGTATAGCTTGATTTCAATTTCAGCTGCTTTTTTTTCCCTTTCCATCATGTTCAAAACTATCATAAACAGTCTGTATACTCTGCATCACGAACAGCTTTCTAATAATAAAAAAAGTATTTTCAAAACAAAGACCAGTTCATCATGTCTAAGTTGAAAAAGGGACAGTGTCATGCAGTCGGAGGTTAAAAAAAATTATCCATTAAACTTAAAATTATTATAATATGGTAAAAATATAACAATTACAGAAAGGAATGTTCTGCAGACTCTATATGAGGAACCAAATTTCTGGCAAGAAAATAAATACTTACTCCAAAGAAAGTTAAAACTCACGAAACATCCCCGATGGAGGTATTTTCTGCATATATTATTTCTAAGAACTTGAATACATATTCTAACAAAACTGTCTATGTCTGAAAAATAACCCAAATCATGGGCAAAAGTATTTTTCTTCACTAACAAAGTAAGGTTCCTCTTCAGTGAAGTACTTAAAATCCATCATTTGCCTGAAGAAAATGTAATACACCACCAGGACATACCCTTTCAAAATCCTGTTTACTTACATGGTGATAGTATTGCTCACCAAAACAGACATCTGCACTTTTGCAGCAAATGCTTCAGGGATCTCTACTTGCTCTTTCAGGAAACATCTATGTCAATACACCTCATTGAAGATGTTCCCTGCAAAAGAATTCTATCATCATGTTCTTGATTTATTATTATTTACTGTTGTTCTGTCCAAATAATTCCAAATTTTATCCCCATGTCTGAAGATCTGTATGTCCTTTGCTTGCTCGGATGGTTTTACAAGGATGAAAGCAGCATTTCCAAAACACTACAGTGAGTATTGCTGTAGTTACAGCAAGATAATGGGACTTTGATCTTTGGTATTTATAAAAGCTAGTTTGTAATCAGGATATCTTATCTGTTCTTAGAACACAAAATGGTACATTTATGAAAGCGGAACTCCTAGGGAAATAAACCTATTGAATCTTAATTTTAAATGCAAAGGCATATAAAGATTTTGTCCTTCGTAATGTGAAGAAAGCTTGTTTCCAGTTCTTCAAATATTTTAACAAGGAATATTGTGTATATACAAGCTTTGTGACTGGTTATTAAACATATTTGAGCTCTTCCCCTGCTCCCAGCACACTCACACACTCACAGACATATGTGATACTCATGTTAACAATTTATTTCTTGGAGGGAAGAAACCAGTGTGTTCTCAGTACAGTTATCCTGGAGGTTGCCTCAGGTTATTTTACTTTTTATGTTTAATATTGCAGGGATTTTATGGATTTACCAAAATACCATAATTTTTATTTTTAAATCACTATTTTTTTAGAACAGATTCAATCCAGATCGGATCTTATCATACCCTGTTTCAGTTCACTGCCACCATATGTAAGTGTTGTCAAGGCTGTAATACATAAAGTATCTGGCTCCAGGGCTGGTTTCAGTGTGGTTTTGGAACACAGATTTTGTAATATGCAGTTTCCTTCCTCTGAAGTCAGTGGGCTATTCAGTGGAATAAGGATTCTGAGGCACAGGTCAGCTCTTCAAAGGTACATAGGCACCCAAATCCTGTTTAAGGATATTCCATTGATTTGAAAAAAGGTGCCTGCCTCATTCCCTCCAAAGAGGGGGGATTTCCTAAACCATAGATAGAGCCAGGTTAAACAGGCACTTGGGCACTCCCAGGCAATCTCTCGACTACTTGTCCCCTACTTTTACTGCTAGGCCACTTACATAAGATATAGGCAGGACATGCCCTTCTTTTGAGACTCAACTTATTCAAGCAGAACCATCCTCAGATTGATCCAACTCATGCCATGGATGAAACTGAAAGACCTGATGGACTTTTGCCCTTGGATTGCTTGAGTTTCAGTGATGTTACTGCATGCACACATGCAGTGAGCTTGCTGCACAGACCATCTGCATACACGTGCCTCTGGTGTGGACATCTGGTGCTTCTGGGAAACACCAGATTTGCTGAGCAGGAGCATAGCAGCTGAATAGCATGCAGGCAACGGCGCTGATAGTGTCCAGAAGCACTGTGCCTATTGTGTCTTCTCTATGAACGTGCAACCTCTGAAGTTGCCTCAAAGCACCAGATCTGCTATGTTGGTGTGTGGTGACAACAGCACGTGCCTCCAGCAGAATTTATCTGCTGCAGCACAGTAGTCACGGCTGTGAAATCTGGAGGGGTGCCAGTGCACTTGGAGCTGTTGTACTGGGCCTTCAACTAAAGCTGCTGTACACCCAGAAAGTCAGCCAAACATAGTAAAAGCCTCAAAACTAAATTAAAACTCCAAGACAGAAAAGAAGACATGTTTTGGGAAACTAGGATGTATGGCTTTTTACTCATAGCACCAAAGGAATGTCACTTTGCTCAGTTGTCCCTTGTGTTCCAACTTTCTTATTTGGACTTTCTGATAGATCAATGTTTTGTGACTTCTTGGGATGTGTGTGGACAATGTCAGATTTAGGTCAGAACTTACAGTGGCAGAATAATGGTTTCAGCTCTGTACACGTTCATTAAAACTGTTTTGAAGGGGCCTTGTTGCTTTAGCTGTTTTAAATGGTGCACATGACTGGAGGAAGAGGAAAACATACACACAAGAGTGTGTGTATGTGTGTACAGGATTTAAATCATCAAGCCATCATGATGTGGATTGGGCATGTTTGGTAGTAGTACAGGTCCTGCCATAAGACAGGTAGCAAGAAGCAGGGAAGAAGCCTTGCTGCAGGTTATGTTACTCTGAGGAGCTGTGTCACTGATTTCAATGGGAGCAAATATAACCCTCAGATACCTACATTAAAGTAGAAAACTTCATCTGAGCAGCTATTAAACTGGGTCATCCAAAGAATAGCTTTGTGCTTCTGGCATTTTCCAGACTCTTTCCAGGGAAAGAGTATGTCAGGGAATAAAAAAATCGCATCACAGTTTTTCTGCTATTCATATTTTTTCCCTAAGTCAACACAAAACAGTCTCTGTGCCCAGCTCCTTGGTGAATTCTCATGTTCATTCATAGCCAGAGCAGATACTGCTGCAGTATTTGGGGTAGAGGTGTATCTTCCCTAACTACATAGGGAAAAGCAGGGCTCTGGATCCCCAGCAAGTTCCCCTCTCCCCACTTGTCCTGGATTCGAGGAAGATGCAGGTCTTTGGATCCATGCTAGGAAGCCCCATGGCAGTATAGGTTGAGGACAGGGCCAATCCAGGCCTCTCACAGACCTCTGGGTGAGAAGGTTTGAAGGCAAAGCAGATGGGCACATCCCAAGGATGGAAGAAGTAAGCAGATATTTGAGCAAAACCTCACAGGCAATTTCTTCCAGCTAATCCCTGCCATAATTCTTCCCCCAGCAAAGCTGATCTGGTTCATCATTTCCATGAGACAGAAGGCATTTTTTTTACTGCTCACTTCTCAGAGGTCTTAAACACTTGCTTTTAATCATACAGTGTATGCTGACATCTGGTGGCATTCAGCAACAAAATCTTCATTAAACAAGTATGTTTCAGTTCTAAGGAGTTGGCATCCTTACTTTCCCTCAGCTGGGTGCAGAAAAGAATTCCTCCCAGACTGCTTCAGACTGGGGATTACTCTAACACATGCGTATGGGACTGGCATGGCCCTGGAACTCTTGTGGGACGTGTACATGGGCACTGACCTCCAGATAAGGAAGGGACAGTCAGCCAAGGGACCATCAGCCAAGGCACCTGACTGTGTTCAAACACAGCCACAAAATGGAGTAAACGGCATCTTGTCATTCCCTCTTCTGAATACAGAGAATCAATGCACTAAAAGAAAAGTGATGCAAAACTACTATGGGTTTTAGCAGAAACAGAACCCCTGTAAAATTTTAGGTGGTAACACTTCTGTAATTTATTTTATCTTTATTTCAAATTGGAGAAAAAGAAACAAAACAGCATGTATGAATTGCTAGAGATATGTACCAAAACCTTGTTTCATGGTATGTAATAAGTAGTATGGAATCAGCTGTCATGGTTAAAAGATCCCCATGATGTAGCCATTCCATTAAAAGTTGGATTAAAATCATGCTTAAATTTAATTTCCTTCAGTCCTTATCCTGCTTTTGATTAGTTTTAAGAGCAGTTGATGGTCTTGTGATTTGAAGATTTTACATTTTAAATTTTGTGTACATCGTCTGGAATTTTATGTGAAATTGTGGGTTTGATCTTTGACCTCTGTTTACTACAGTCCTGATTTGCCACTAATTTGATAGCAAGACATAAGGGCCTACTGTAAACAAGCCGCTCACTTTACATAGCTATGTTTGTCTCCTAAATGAAGAAGTATGTATGGAATATACTTTGGGTACTGTAGCCTCCTAAAGAAATAATAAAAACCACATAATTGCTTGGCTCTCCAGGTAACGTTTACATTTGGAGAAAATAAGTTGCATGCCTAATAGAGAGAGAAAATGCAGTTCTTATCCATTTTGGGTTTGTTTGCTTAAAATTCTTCTTTAAAGTATTTGAAAGCTGAAGCTGTCTCTTTTGAAGTCAGTGGGAACTTTGACATTGATTTTAAAAGGATCAGGATTAAGCCTAAATTGGTAGGGTCTAAAAGGCAAAAATTAAAATGTCCAAAGTCTACGAATCTCTCACTGACCCACCATACAGAAAGGAAGGACAAAAGCCTTCTCCAAGGTCTGTAATGTACATCTTGATTCCAAAGCTTCTATTTTTTGTACATTTGTAGACTTCAAGATGGAAAGCAACTTTCCAAAGGACTGTAATTGCTAGCATATGAAGTAGTACATACTTGCAGCACGGTCTTGTAAAGCTGCTGGGGGAAGAGAGATGAAAGCTGCTTGTAAAAATCAACTGATTGTTGGTACGCATCTTCCACAAATTGTCCTGCATGATCCATTACACAGTATTCCCTGCCTGCAACCCGCTCCAGGCAGATCCCCAGTTCACAAGTAGAGCCTTACACATAGTGAGTGACCCAGCAAAAGTCTGCTTGTAGACATTTAAGTCAGAAACACATCTGATCATCCTGCTCAAGCTTAGCACTTTTGGCACTCATCTGGCACTAGCAGCTGGGTCCTCTGAACAGCAGGTAAAAGCAAGGTCTTCAACTCTCTCCTGTACCACCCAGCTGGAACCATCCATCCCAACACTGAACTTCCCATCACCTGGGCTCTATCCTCACAGTGGAACACCTAAGTACCCTGAATGAAGGGCTGTTTTCCTATTTGACAGAGAAGGAAACCATTACGTCTTTAATTTTCTGGCTTGGGAAGTCTCAGTAACTGACCAGAGCCCAGTAGTCAAGGTTGTGGACTCTTCTCAGCTGAGAGTGTGGCACATCTACAATGGCAAAGTGTAAGCTCAGAGAAGTGATGGGGCATGGGCAAGCAAACATGAAAAGCCCTCTTATTTCCTCTTGAGAGACCCAAGTGCATTGAGTATCTCAAATGAGGGGGCGCCAGGTCAAGCTCTTCATGGATGACTTCTGGAGGCTAAAGCAACCAGGGGTAGGAAGCTGCCCACTCTGTTGGTTTATGAGGTCCCAATGTCATACAAGCCAGAGTTCAGGAAGTCACGCAGTTCAGGCACTGTCCCAGATCATCTGAACCTGAGGCTGACAAAGCATCCATTGCAGTCTCCAAATCCTTGTGACCAGAGGAACATTATCTATTGTTAACAGCAAACGATGCTTGGCCCAAGAACATCAGAGAGAACTGCAGCATCCAAGTGAGGGAATCCATGCAATTAACACCCAAAACAGTCTCTTGCACCTCCATTGCTCAGAAGTAACCCAAGTGTTAAGAATTTGATGGGAAGCACTAGAGAAGGTGGATGTAATATCCCAGGCTGTTAAGTCCCTCCTCTTCTACCCAAAAATGACTGGCAATAGAATGAGAGGAGTCAAAGACTGCCACCTTGCAGATTATTCTGTTTAACTAGCCTTGAGATTTTTCAGCAAACTAACTCAAGCAGCATCTACTCCAGCTTCACTGGTGCTACCTTCTACTGTGTGCTAGTCCAAGGGAGTGAGGTGCTACTCACAGGGAGAAACAGTCTTGTCCTGATACTGATGTGGGTCAGCCACCACAGAGACACAAATCTGAACTTCTGTTGCCTTTGTCCAGGTGTAAAAACAGTCAGATCCAGCAATAGCAAATCAGGTCACCTTTCTGAAGATACTTTTCTTGAGGTATTTTTTGAGCCACCCCAGTTTTCCCACAGTACAACAAAGACAACAACCAAAAATACACAGACAGAGATTTGTACATGGTGCATTCTGCACATATCCCCAGTGACCTGACCTTGCTAATGTATTGTAGTACCCACTGAAAGCACCTTATATTTCATGTTTTTGAAGTGGCTATAGTCTATTCTGCTGGCCTAGCTGGCAGAGGACACCCCTGGTTTGAAGGACCCTCAAATGGAACTTAACTTTGGGCACAAACTTTCAGCACAGCTGTGCGCCACTGAAAACTGGGAGTAGTGTTCTCAGTTAAAACATCCTGCAGATCCCATCTTCTGCTTCCACTTCATGGGACATTTCCTCAGGATATTTCAGGAACCAGTCCCAAGGACTTATGCCAAATGCCTCAGCATCACTTTTAGCCTGAAAAAAAAAAATACACAAGTGTAAGGACTTTTGCACATAGTTAGTTGTTTTTCCTAATGGAGAGTAGTAACTGAGCATAAATAGTTTTTAAAATATTCTTTAATATGCTAATAGGGCTGGCTTACAATGTAAAGAAGAGTTAAATTAATCTGAAAAACAGAATAGCAGTTGTTTATGCAAGATAATCAGAGATCTTTAATAAATAAAGGATGCCATAAGGGCCCCTGGCATGTTTAGACTGAGTGGGTATGTCTGGACCCAACTGTGGAACAGCGATCTGTCACTGCTAGATCAACTTCACAAGCAATTCAACAAGGGCTCCATGTAGACAATATTACAGAAAACCTGTTCGAATAGCTTTCTTATGCAAGAGAAAACCACAGTCTCATTTGTATTTTAGGCAGTGAACCAACAAGAATGAAGCAAAACAACAGCAACTGTCCCCAAGAGATATTTTGGGCTGCTCCTCTCCTCCCACTCCCCTTACACTCCTTTTCAGTCTCCTACCAATGTGGGCATTTTTGGCAACAGAGACCCATACTGCAAAGGTCATTGGCAGGCTGGTAGGGACCACTGTGCCTTTTGGCTACCAAAGAGGATTTCTCCAGCCTGGGGGATCATCAACCTCTTTGCTCCCTGTTTTGAGCTGGGGCAGAGGTGACTGTGTGAAGAAGGGTGAGGAATGGGAGAACTTTCCTCAGCTCAGCAACCTTTTGACAATCGTTGCTGCTTTTCCTCTTCACCCCAGGATCTGCTATACAGCAAGTGCAAATTGAGGATGACAAATAAGAACATTAGCCTGGTGTTTCTGCTCAAATGATCCGTTTTGAAGTAGCTGATGTTGACACTTAAATTGTCAGCAGACTTCCACTTTAGTGCTGCAGTTAGAAGAATGGGTCCTTTCACACTTCCCTCTGGGCTATTGTTTCAACTCTCTCTAGACAGGGGCAAATATCATTGCAGTAGTTTACACTCCAGTTTCACTGCACTGTTTTTTTTGCAGCCATAAACCAGATTGCCTAGAATTTCTTTCTATAATGTAAGCTTAGACTGCAGAGAATAATTACACAACACTGTAAAAATAGTCTGCAGCAATTTACACAGCCATGAAATAGTGGAGCTGTTTTTTTCCAGTGTACCTATATATACACGGCAGCTAATTCCAATATTTACAAAGGACTCACTGGAGCTGTGATCACAGAAACTGGTATTTCAAGTTAGGCCACACACATGAACAAAACATTTATTGTTATAAGGCAAGATTTTGTATTTTGGGGTGTTAAACCATCATCTCACCAAAGCATTACCTTGCCACTTCTGCCTTTTCTAGATCACCTTCTGTCTGGATTCAAATAACATCCTTGTGGCTAAGGCATTATGCATTCAAGCTGGAAAGTATTAATTTAACTACAGTTTCTTTCCTGTAATTGTGTGTTTCTTCTATTTTTAACCAAGTTAATCATACTGAAGGGCTATATCTTCATTTCTTTCTCGGCAATCAGCTTTGCTGCTGCTCATTATTTCTGTTCTATTAAGGATCATATCTCCTTGCCTGCTGGAAGCTCTGTCCCCAGCCTGCTGTCCTGCATGCTGACTTGTTCTCTTTCTTGATGCATCTTGCTGATGGTAGGACCACTGGCCCTACTGGGACTAAGCAATCGATGCCAGTTCTTCTTAAGTGTAGGAGAAAACTGTTGTAGAAGGGAGCAGAATAACTGCCTGCTGGCACTTCTCTGCTGCAATAATTGTCAGGGCTTTGGGTGTTTTCAAGCCTAGCTAAGCAATGGAATGAACTAATACAAGTCAGTTCCTCCAAGGTACAGTATGAGCTCTCTGGATTGCAAGCAGTTGTACTGTCCAGAGCCTGAAGATGCTATTTCTTTCTAAATATTCCTTTCTGTGCTTCTCTGGAAGCCTGCTTCTGTCTCCTGTGTAATTCTGCCAAGCTCCTACCTTGCTAGCTCTACTCTCCCTTTAATGAGCTTGTTTAGTTGTTGTTTTCCCCAGAAGAACTTAAATGATCAAATCAAAACTGAAAGAATGAATGAATAAAGCCACAGACAGGGAAAAAACCCTTGCTCGAAGCCTCTGCAAAGAAACTATTCAGGAAATAGTTACAAGAGAAAAATTACAGGGCATAAGAATTTATGTAAGTGACTATCTGCCTTTGGGAACAACAACTTCTAAGTTTTGCAATCTAGCAGTGAGGAATTAATACTTAACCATTAGATTTAGGCACTGATTTGAAGGAGTTAAATTCCCAGGCTGCCTCTTTGGAGCAGGGTGGGGCATTGGGGAAGTCAGGGACAGAAAAAAAGGCACCTGAATACCCTAGGAAGGAGCAGCAAAACCTTCTGTCAAGCTCCCCTTCCCCTCCTATGCTACAGCTACTCTCCAGCTGACGGTGCCCTGGTGCACACCAGCATTGCACACGCCTGCGTGCAGTGGCCCATGTGAGCAGCCTTCCCCACACCAGGAAGAGAGTGCCACGTCCACGTCCTGTTCGCCTCTCCTCACAGCCATCTCTCCCCACTGGTGGGACAGTGCATGGCATGGCCAGTGGCTGGGGCCTGAGGGCAGGGACATGGACATCATCCCAGGCATCTTGGAATGCATCCTTTGGGGGACTGGAAACCGGGGGTGGGCCCCTGTCTGGCCCCTGGTACAGCGCACACAAGGTAAGTGCCCACCGTGCAGCACCATGGTGGGGCCTAGGAACAAGAGGGCTTGAGGAGAGGGGGGTACTAATTTCAGCCTCTTCCCTGTGTCCCCTGCAGAGCCCCATTCCAGCACCTGTTTGCTGCTGCCTCTGCTCCCTCTTCACCCCACTGATCAGCCAGCACTGCCTGGCTTACCCCTCCGAGCAGTCCTTTCTGAGTAGGAGCTGGGCAGAGCTGTGCTGTTCTGTGCTAGAGCATCACTGGTTTTTGTCATCTGTGCTTCTGTCGCTGTCAGTGCTGACAATGGATTTAGGCAACTGCAAAGGAGAGACTGAAGCGGCCCCTGAGAACTAGCAATTTGAAGCATCTGCTAACAATAAAAATGAGTTGGAGGTTGATTAAACCCTTTACCTTTCCCTGCTTTTTTTTTTTTCACAAACTAGAAGGCATGGAAAGATACCCAACATTCTTTATTTTCTCTGCATAAGAGGCAAACCACTTTTTCATGATGTGAAGTGTTGGTATAAATTGTGCATAAAATAGCTTACAACTACCTGCTCTCCTTTCTCTAGGAGCAGCCCAATAGCAGGTGATAGCCTGACGAGGGTCCCAAAAACTTTCCCCTCTGGATTCTGCATTTGCTACTGGGTGGATATCCATTTGGCAGGATGCATTTTTCAGCCCCATGTTCTCAGAGCAAAGCAAACCTGAGAATTCCTGTGCACAGCTCCCTGGTGCAGCAGGACTCCTGGCTGATGCCTGGTGGCAGTGCTTTCCAGGACCAGAGCTGGGGTCTCTTATTGGGAGACAAGAACGTGGAGCCAATGGTTTTACTGTGGGTTTGTGAATTAGGGTCCCAAGCCTGTGAGCTTGCACAGCTGCCAGAGGATGGCAGCAATAGGGAATTCCCTTGGCATGAGGATACCCCCCTGCATGTTTTTTGTTTGCTTGGCAAACCTCCCAGCCCTCCTCCTCTACTGGTTGGGGTTGTTGCATGAGTATTGCTGTTTTTTAAACATGGTAGTTTTCTGGGTAGACCTTAATAATTTTTTACAGCTGCTTGGGTGTCTGTGGGTGAGACTGATATTCTGTTCTTTTACTTACTTTAGTTGTAGCTTTGGAGCAGTAATGGGTAACTATGGGTCATGTCTTGATGCCAACCTTAATTTTTCCAACAGCTAAATTCTTCTGTCCACCACCATTTTCACGTTTTACATTTTTGGAAGCCTCAGAAACCATTTTCTCCTCCCATTCACGGCTATCCTGGCTGTGATTCAGTGGATCAGCCTAGTTTCAGGTCTTCACACAGGGGCTCTTTCCCTTCCCCTTTTCTTGAGGTCATTTCATCCTCTTGGTTTGAAAAGGAGCTCTTTGTTTTCTCCCTCTACAAGAGACCATAACTGCACTGGCTCTGATCTGCCTGGAAACATCCCAGGACAGCTGAGGTGAGTTACTTTTGGGGGAGTATTTTTCAGTCCCTTCAATCCCATCAGGAGGTGAATGAGTGAGATCCCCTTTCAAGAGCTCCTAGACATGAGGGGCTTGGCATGGCTGCCAGTTGCAGTTGCCTAGTGCCACATGGCACATCTACACAGGAGCAGCAGATCTGACACATTCCTTAGGGAAATCCATGGCACTAGAGTAAGCCTTAAATGATGTTTATAAACACCCAGCTCCCTGGAAAAAGTTCAAGTGGCTGTGTCCACGTGGCTGTGTAGTGTAATGCCTCTTTACAGGGGCTTTACATTTCTTTGTCTTTTGTTTTAACTGGGATTATTCTCCTGAGAGGTCCCTGATCAGGCTGATTGGATGCTAGCTGTTGGCATAAGGGTAGAAGGGGGCATACATGGTCATGGGGAAAAAAAGGTGTAGGTAGGATTTCTCCTTGGCATCAGCAAGGATATAGCTTGGTTGATACTGCTTGAGGGTCTGCATCTCTGAAATCAGCAACATCCAAGCCCGTGCTCCCACAGCCTTCCCTGTATAGGCATGGTATGTTATGGGACATAAGCGTGTTTAATGGTGCAGTAAAATCTGATGAAATATGTACTTAGTTACCTGAAGTATTTCCTGCAAACTAATATTGTAATATTTTTTTGTTTCTGCTGGAGTAACAAGTGTAAGAAGCCACAACATGTGGGCTTTGTCTGCTTAATAGAAAGCGTATGTAATTGCCTCAGTTTAATACGTTTTTATTTCCCTAAGGACTTCTTATAGGTTTTTACTTATTTACAATATTGTTGTTTATGGACAAAAACAATTTGCAGGATTAGTTGAGATTGTTATCTACAGTATTGATCCTGGTCTGCCTTTGTATCAGAGAAGGAGAAAACAGCTGGGTGAGAACAGTCACTGAGAGCTCAGATGTAATAAAGTCATAGAATAGTTTGGGTTGGAAGGGACTTTACAGGCCGGCTAGTTCCAAACCCCCTGCCATGGGCAGGAACAACTTCCACTAGACCCTGTTGCTCAGAGTCCCATAACAATTCTTCTGTAACTCAGCGTTTCACATGTCTGTTGTGTGTGGACACTGTGTGTAGTCATTCAAGTGCAGAAGGTGAGCTAGAGAGAAATTTACTTCACTTCTGCTTCTTTTTCCCTCTTTGCCTGTCACTTCATAGACTTAGAGTTATTATTGGCTGCCCAGACAGTCACCTCAAGACATTGTCTTATTTTGTGGGTTGTAGTAATAAATAATTTCTGCTCTGTATTTAGGGGTTGACAATGCTGACAGTTCCTTCAGATGGATCTGTGGCCTCTTGTCCCCTCACAGTATATCACAGCCTGTCAAGTGTGAGTATGTGCCTGGTCCCTTGTGTGGTCTCATCAGCGGGTGGCAGTGGCTATCAGGTGTGATGAGAAATCCCACGGTTAAGCACATTCTTGTAGAGGTCTTTCTACTCTGCCTTCTATCATGTAGATGAAATCTAGATCTAGAATCTGTGAATGCCACAATTGAGGTTTTTAGCTCATTCTGTTCAGGAAGAACATCTTCAGTGCTCCAACTCAGCCCTCTTTACTAGGGGCTGGATTTCTAGCATCAGTAAGGTGAGAGCATCATTTGGTCTTGTTTTTTTCCAGTGGCAGCACAATGCTTGCTGGTACTTCTGATGCCACAGGGGCTGCTTCTCCTGTGCTGTGACAGACCCAAGGCAGGAAGGCAGGGAGCTGTCTCCATGGAGAGAAAGATTTTCTCTCCATTTGCCTTGGCTGAGGAAGCACCCCAGAAACAGTGAAGGTCTCTTTAGCTGGCACCATCACCAGAGAAAAATGTTGTCATGGTACTTCCCTACAAACATTCACCAGGGTATTTAAAACACTTAAGCAATGACATTTCCAACCATGGCTTTCAATAAGGAAATTAGGAAAAGCTCTAGAGCAAGTGAAGTTGTCCATAGGAACTGTGGGTGGGAGTCAAAGGGCAGCATGGCCACAGCACAGGTGGGTTTCAATAAGAACATCTTTCCTCTGCAAGAAGGAAGAGAAAGGCTGTTAAAGGTGAAGGCAAACCCTCCTGGGGTTTTTTTCCCACTTCAAGTGTTTTGTAGGGGTTTTTAATGCTATTTTCTCAGTCTTTGTAGGATACCTCAGTCTCCAGTCTGCTCCCTGATCCACTGCAGATGTTAGCTTTCTCAGGTTAATCAGTAAACCAGTCCCTGAGCATGGGGAAAATAGAGACAAACGTCCTCACCCAGCTCTCTGCTGGTGTACTTATCTGTGAAGACTGCAGTGAAGTTTTCCTGTTCAACACCATCCCCCTAACTCTTTATTCTAAAACTGCTCACTGAAAGCAAACAAGGGTATCAAAACACTGACTCTATTTCATCCTGTTGTCCTTTACCAGTCAGATTCGAGAGTTCACACAGATACCTTACAGTTCGTTTTGAAGAAGTCTTGGTAGCTCTTCTGGACACCTCATCTAGGACATTGGAAATGAATACTCTTGCAGAGCTGGGGCTATGCTAAGCACCACCTTATAGCTTGTCTGAGTGTCTGTTGTCTGATTCTCACTGGGCTATTTTTCACAAATCTCAGACTGTTTTCAGTGCTTCCTTTCTCAGTAGATGCTGTGGTAAAATGAGTTTTAATTTTTTTCTTGAGGATGTTACTGAACATTTGCATTTGATTTTTTTTTCTTTTTTTACTGATGATTGAGGTGACAGCAAGTTAAACAGGAGCTTTGTAATTACATTAATCTGTTTTAAGAGGTTTGAGAATGTTAATTAGGAAATTTCTAGGCAGTAAGGAACATTACAATAATTGTCATTTGTCAGAAAATGGGGTGCAGAAGACAAATGCAAAGACACTTGAGTCACTAATTACACATATCCTACCTAGTGCAGAATTTAGTTTTGCTTTGGACTGCTTCAGAATGCTGTGTTACATAAAGATGGGGTGCATAGTGCAGGCTGTGTCTGATATCTAGCTTGGCCACTGACTTGAGGGCTTAAAGTATGGAGCCAGCAGAGCAGGATGAGTCCTCCTCTTCCCTTAGTCCTCCTTGAGTGGGAAAGACCAGGCATGGGATGGATCTAAAGCCCTATGCTGCTTTGAGGGTTCCTGGCTCGGTGTAGTGCTTTGCCCTTCCTGTTCCCATCTTCTAGACTAGTCTACAACTAATAGACTTTAAATTAAATTGGCTGTGGCCACTGTGTTGATTTTCGAGTCTCATAGCATGTCTGTGAGTTGCAAAGTGATGTAGGGTGAAAGTCTGGCTGCTCATACCAACACCTGTCTGTTCCTGAGATTTCATGAGGTTGCTGTGTGGATCTAGGACGTTGCTGTCACACAAAGCAGTGGTGTTGCTCCCACCTTGAATCTGTGCTTCCGCTGGTTCATTTGCCCTAACACTCATTTGACTCCTCAATGGAGCATTTTGTCTGGGTAAGTTGACAGGAAAATACCCATTGGTATAATTTTTAAAATAAAAGTTGTCTTTCATGTAAAATCTCACCTGTAACACTGGCCCCTTATGGTTTTGTGATCCAAAGACTTCATTGCTCTTCGGAGCTTAAGTATGATCTTTCTTTTCCTGTGGTCTTGAAGTCTGCTTCTGGCATCGATAAAAAAGATGTCTGAATCTTCTCCTTGCTTGTCTCCAACAGTCTGCCATATCTGATTAAGCCCTGTTTGAAGGAATCAAAAGAAAACAAATTACTCAAGTAGAAATTTGACCAAACTCAAAAAACAAGGCTTTAGAAAGATGAACAAACTGCAGACTGTGCAATTCACTCATAAGGGAGGTGAGGACCTTTGATTAACCTGGTAACTGGAGACTGTGATTATTTCATCTGGAATTTTGGTGACACGTATAAACTGTTATGCTCATGTTTATAATGTCACCACAGATTGTCCCAGAAGAATGGCATTCACTAATGTGAGCAGTTGGGAGATATGCTTTCTTTTCTTTGACTAATATGAACTTTGAAACATGTGGCCAGCAGCTTCAAAGAACAGCCCGTTGGTGTGTGAATCAGCACCAGGCCTGGAGCAGAGCTCTTAAGAAAGGGATATTTGCAGTGTGCTCAAAAGTAAATAGTCAATATCAAACTAAACAGATGTGTGCTGCTTAAACTGAGGTTATACTGGTATACCTCCATTCTTCTCAATGACATTCATGGCTGATTTACATCATCTAGGCTAGAAGCTTTGGCCTCGTTTGGTGATATGAACTGTTTTGCCCATAATGGGGAAATGAAGAGAGATTATAGAACTATGATAGAGAGAAATCATGGAATCGTTAGGGTTTAACTCTTGGATGAGGCACACAGCGACTCTCTGGCTATACTCCCCTTCGTATCCTGCTGTGTGTTGCAGAAACAACCCTGTAGCATAAAGGCCTATGGTGAAGTGCAAGGTTTGGAGGAAGTCCCTCCACACACGAAAACAATGGGTCAGAGCAAAGCAAATACTGGCTCCTTGGACAGGACTTCTTCATGGTGGCTGAGGTGAAGTAGTAATACAGAAGTGCATATTCCTTTGTGGACAAGTCTACCTTTTGCTGACACTAAATTCCCTAGAACCAAATCAGCCTCATGGGAGCTGAAATCTCCAGCAGAGTCCTAGCTAACATATTCAATGACTTGACTGTCATCTTGCTCAAAACAAAATAGTTTTGCCAGCTGATACAGATTGCACTTGAAGCCTTTTCTTCAACAGTCAAGGATATCTCCACTGTAAAGATGTTCCTGTGAAAAACAACCAAAATATGGGGTTTGTGTACATAACAGATTTGTACCCACACAGTTAACTCCCAGTTAAAACCTAGTCTAATTTTTTGGGCTCCAGCTTGGGAGTAAATAGATCGTGAATCCATTTAATTTGCTTCATGACTCTAACCTACTATTTCGTAATGTTTCTTTTCCATTTTTATTGGGGGTATTGTTGTGGATTTGGGGATTTTTTTTCTACTTTGTAATTATCATAAGGTTCTTGTATTTATTGACTTCTTATCACATTATTTTCTTTCCTTTGTTGCTCTCTCTTTCTGTAACAGTCTTTTGCTCCCAGCAGTGACTAAAGCACCATGAACATTTTCATTCAGTGTCTCTGTTATCAGGCAGCAATGACTCAGTCATCATGTCAAGATGACCAAGAGCAAAGCTTGTAGTGTCTGCAGAAGCTTTGGTCAAACAAATAATAACAGCTTTCACCTGATAAGACTCTAGCTCCATCTCTTGACTATTTTACTGGTTTTCGCCAGAGTTAATGTTCTTCATAGAAATTTGTGTGGTCTATGTTTTGAATTTGTGATGAAAAAAGTATTGCTAGCAATCAGGATGTTTAGGTATTGTTGAACAGTGCTCGCACAGCATTGAGGTGTGTTTTGTTTCTCATACTGCCCCATCAGTGTGTAGGCTGGGGATGCACAAGAAGCCAGAATGGGACACAGCTGGGACAGTTGACCTCAGCAGACCAAAGGAATATTCCATACCATATGGTGTCATGCTCAGCATATAAAGCAGGGGGAAGAAGGGAAAAAAGGAACATTTGGCATTGGTCCTCCTAGGTAACAGTTACCCATGATGGAACTCTGCTTTCCTAGAAATGGCTGAACACTTATACACCGATGGGAAGCAGTGAATGATTTCCTGATATTGCTTTGCTTCTCATGCAGCATTCGCTTTATCTATTAAACTGTCTCTATCTCAACCCACAATTTTTTGCACTTTTACCCTTCCAATTTTCTCCCCTATCTTGCTGGAAGAGTGGCTCCAGCTGTGTGAGGCCGAGCTGCTGGCTGCTGTGATAACTACACATCAGAGACTGCCAGGACAAACTGAAGGGCGATGCATGGTTTAAAAAGCATGCATGTGAGAGATAATAGCATCTGGCTCATGAAAAGGGTACTCGGTTCTCCTTCATTTCTTTAATTCCTGAAAAGGAATTTAACTTCCTGACCCCATTTCCATAGTAATCCCTGTCAAGAAGAAGCTCTATAACCATTATATCCTATACAAACACTAAAATAGCAGAAAAAAAAGACAGCAAGTTCTATATTGGAGAATCCACATAAGATACAGTTGCTGAAAGACCAACAATACTCAAAACTAGGGGGAAAAACATCCTTGATATCTCTGTAAGTACAAGAGAGCATATAAAAAGGTGTTAAGGTACATAGAAGGGATCATTCAGCTACACTGATCTTAGTTTTCTCTTGCAGAAGGCAGCGATGAAATAGATGCTTTGAATTTTTGTGAACTAAACACCTACTCTTTATGTCAGCACGCACCATGAATTGCAAAATGCTAATAATACTTTTATACTTTAAACCAGTAAACTACAGTTTGTAGTAAAATGTCAAAATGTACAGCTGTAATGTGTCACAGGGAGACAGCTGAGCAAACACGAGCCCGGGACCTAGATCTCAGGCCCTTGCAAGAAACGTGTATGTGAGACCATTTCTTTAGAGTCTACTTTTTTATTCCAAGATTTGCATCTTACAGTTTTGAACATAAGTATCTGCAAATTAAAACATCCAACTGTGTATTTGTGTGTATATGCACCCATCTACATACGTGTGAATATTTCAGAGTGCAGGACCTCTTGTTTTTAGATCATCACTGATAATCTAGCAGTTGTTTATATTTAAATGAATAATGCTGCTAAGCAGAAGGTTCTGCCTTCTGGAGTCCACTCATTTTTTTTTGCATTAGGAACTATCTGTAAATTATTAACACTCTCTCTGAAAATGTAACTAGGAGAGCCAAGTGCGAGAGGTGCAGGAAGGAAAGCAAGGAACGATTGCAGAGCACCCCTCCTCTGCAGGAACAGCAGGCTGGAAGGGCCTTTGGGCTGCTCATTCCCCTGCCATAAAATCAAGTAATTCTTTTAACAGATGGATCCAACTTCATTCTAAATGCAGTCAGGTCTTTTCTTTTTTCCCTCCCCTGTTGTTACTCCTGTTAGAATATTTCTGCAATGCCACTGGCTTGGAAGCATTGTAATTTCCGGCCAGTGTTTACCCCTGTCTGACATGAGTGACTCCGTGTTTCAACAACTGAGCATGTTCACTCAAGTTGTGACGTGGAGAAGCATTTTCTGCGAAGATCAAAAGAAGGGTTAGTTACAGCTAACAGAAGATTATTTAACCAGAATGGGAGACAAGCCTGCCTTTGTTTGAAAGTGATGCTGGAGAGGTGCCTGCAGGAAGAGATGTGCCATTCTCCTCAATGGTAAAGGGAGATTTTTATATAAAAATTCTTTTGAGGATTTGGTAAATAATGTATTAAGCTGGTTACATTTCTGTCAGGGTTTTCTGTTTCTGATTGAAGTGGAGTCAGAAATAGCTCATTTGTACTTCAGCAAGACTTGTACTACAATAACGAGGGAATGAGCTATCTGTGCTTGGCTTGGAGGCACGTTTGTGTGTACATGCAGAGGTTGTGTGTACATGCAGAGGTTGTGTGTACATGCAGAGTGAGACATCTCTCCGAGAGTACTCCTCATGCCTTGCCCTGCCTGATGTAACTCTGAACAGCACTACTTACTCAGTTGTTCAGACAGCTCCCTTTTGAGCTCACCTTCAGCTTCCCATAAGCCTTGTGTCGCCTCCTTGGCTCTCAGTTTAGGGGTCCAGGGAGCCACATTAAGTAAGGATAGGAACAGCATGGCCTCTCAATGTGAGCCAGACTGTAGCTTCTGGGGATTAATATACCTAGGCTTGGACTGGTCTGGCTTGGACCTTACCTTGTACACCAGGAATTAGACTGGGTCAAACAGGAATATCCAGAAAGCCTGCTTCTGGGAAGCAATAGAAGCCAACTGGCCATTTTGTGGGAGAAGCTAGTTATGCAGTGCTAGCTTGCCTCCCTGTTTCTCCTGTGGGACCTGGAAACTGACAAAAGTTTATAATCCTATTCTTGCTTTTCCTGGTATGTAATTTCTATAGTTGCCATGGAGACGATACGTGATGGTAATTGAGAAAATCTTTTTACTAAGATGTTTTCAGCTATGATTAATGTTTTTACACAGTCATTGGAGAGGTTTTTATTTGCAATCTAGCAGGCATTATTAAAAACATGAAATGGTCTTTGAGTATGCAGCAAAATATCCCAGGAACAAAAGTGTCCCAAAGTATCACAGGCTATTCACAGAAACAGTGTAAAAATCTATTATGCCCCTTCTCCCATTTATTTCTAGTTTTAAGATTTCATTCCTGAGAATAAGAAATTGAAATTTAGGAATTGAGAGCTTTGGTTTTAACTCTTCAAAAAGGAAAAAAATATGCTACTCAGAGTGGTCTCTTAAAACTACCTGAAAGTAGGTTGTAGTGAGGTGGGTGAGTCTTGTCTCCCTAGTAACAAGCGATAGAATAAGAAGAAATGGCCTCAAGTTGTGTCAGGGAAGGTTTAAATAGTACAGTAGGAAAAATTTCTTCACAGAGAAGGTTCTCAAACATTGAAACAGTCTGCCCAGGAAGGAGGCTGAGTCACCATCGCTGAAGGTGTTTAAAAGATGTGTAGATGTGGTACTTACGGTTTAGTGGTGGACTTGGCAGTACTGGATTAATGGTTGGACTGAATGATCTTAGAGGTCTGTTTCAACTTAAATAACTCTATCATTCTAGGCTTGTTAACAATACTGTGGGTGGATATGTTTGTATATAACCTCAGTAAGCATACCGAAAGTTACTTCAGTTACTTTATTTTACAGTTCATATTCTCCAGCTTGGTTTGTTAACTGCTCTGTATATTAATTAAAATAATCAGTATGATGACTATAAATAGGATCTCATGAAAGTGATTAAAATATGGAGCTAAATAAGAGTCCTACTTCCGTAGTTGCTGCATCCTCCCAAGTTCCCCCACCTTTTCATAACTTACCAGGCTCTCATTCCAGCCTTTGCAATTTGACACTTTTCTGGAAAAAGATATATTTTAAATTTGTGAGGTAATGTAGTTACCAAGTCTCCTCTCTCTGTTCCTAACAAAGATGATGCCAAATGTTTGCATTCTCTCCTTCTCATATATTGAACAATGTCCTTTTTCTTTTATGTCACGATGAACAAATCAAATGTATTTTCATTTTGTGTTCCCACACTGGTAATTGCCCTTTTACTCTTATTTCAGCTGTCCTTCAGTACTTCATATGGACCTTAACCCATATCTGAGTATATGAATTGCACTTTGAAAACCATTGAAACAAGGACCTTGTTTTATTTATACGTCTGTAAAGCACTGAGTACAGCCAGAGCTCTGTGAATAATAATAGCTAAATGATAAGCCTCTCCCAATTCCACATGGTAGCTCTTTGAAAAATATGGTTTTTGTTAAGGACTCTGAATTCCTCTTGCTTCAGAGTTAACTCATAATTGGAAGTTTAGAACACATTCCACCCCTTTCTCTTTTTTTTAAATAAGATCCATTGAGGTCTGACAAAATCCCAATTATTGGAAATCGTGCATAGCTTTTGAAACAGTACTTGCCATTAAATTTGTTGGGAACACCTTTAGATCACAAATACATAGAGAAATCAGGAAAAAATAGGAGCAACTGTTTAACTAGCCTTGATGGGTGAGCCGACAACAGACATTTAAAGTGTTTGGGTTTTTTTCTGCTCATCAGTTCAATTTATAAGCATAGCAAGATTCTGTAAATAATGGCATATACCTTTTAGCCAATGCAAGTTATGTTCCTTTTTCTAAGTTTTCATTTCACAGAGCTGGCAAATGCAATTTGATGTGTTTTAGGAAAACACACATGTAATATGGATAAATTGCATTTCACCATATAACTGAGTCTCCAGTGCAGATTTTAGTCTGCAAGTGATAAACTTACTAGAATTATTGCCAAAGTTACGGATTTCAGCCTGGCTTTCATTTGCCATAAACCCCTTATTTTACTTTGACAATAAATAGAGACTTTGCATGTAAAATATTATTTTAAAATACTGTCAGAATGATGTGAAAAGGTGCTCTGGTGAATAAGCATCAGGTCCTGCCTGAGTGCTGGAAGCAGGACTTTTCCCAGCCATGCCCCACACTGCTACTCACTTATTTTGAATAGCAATGTGCTGCCACTCCACGTGGCAAATGGATCTCTCCTGACTGACGGTTCAAACCTCCTCACCCCCACACCTCAGCTTGTGCAGGACCCTCATGTGGCTGGGATGGGGATGCCAGGTGAGTGCTGAGAGTGCCCTGCTCGAGGGGAATTTGCCATTTCTTGAACTCATTCCCTCCAGCAGCCCCTGTACAGGTCAGTGTCACCCTTGACAAACTGCACAGGGTCACCAGTTTAAAACCCTTTCTGTGGATTGTGAATTTTGACCCCACCTTTAGAGTTAAACATTGGCAGGTAGCTTATAAAGAATATAATGGTAATGGGGTATATTTTGGATGGATTATTTCAGGTGCTTAAGCAAGGCAGTGAGGGAGTGGCAGGCCAGAGGAAGGCATTCCTCAAGCCTGTTTTGCCACCAAGGAAAATGTTGGCAGATCCACAATCTCAGTCCATGGTCTGTGTACTCAAGGGTTATCTAGAAAGGACTTCAAAGTGGGTAAGTGACTTCCATGGCTTGTTCCAAAATATATTAAGGTGAAGTAAATTAAATTTCTGTATTGTTTTTTATTTTCTGGAAAACCTAAGGACAAGATGTTTCTGTGACAAGCCTCATGCATTTGGAAGCACTGGAAGAATGTGTCAACAGTTTGAAATCTGGGGTCTGACAAAGTGGCCTGTATGCTCAGACAGATGTTTCGGTGATGAAGAAACTTGCATTTTATGCCAACAGTTTTGAATATTTAAAGCTCTTTCCTGTAGAAGTCCTTAGTTGACTGAAGTAGTACCATGGCTCTGAAGTTGTGTCTGCAACTGAATTCCCCAACTGAGGTTTGTCTTGAGACTTATGTGTGGGAAGCTCTGCAGTGCTGTGGATGATATCACAACTGGATATCACAACTGGAAACTCAGAGAATATCATGTTTATTACTTATTAAACTGGCTGTTCCACCAGTCCTTTAGGCTCTGAAGGATATTAAATGACAGACACTACACAAATAATGAAGCCTTTCACATGGTAAGATGGGAACAGAAGGGCTCTGGTGGCCTTCAGGGCAATACAGCAACCATTTTGTGATCTGTCTCCAGTTGCAGGTCATCTTTCATTTATGTATGGTTTTACTAGCCTGAGATATGCTATCCTGTTTTTCCTCTTCTGTTTGAGTGCTGCTGTATGTGATAACCCTGGTTCATTAGAAATTACCTGCTGTTTTAAGATTCACTCTGATTTGAGATGTTTGCAATGTCCTTTTCCTCTTTACTGCATTTTTCCCCATTATTTATTTAATACAAGCATGTGTGAGTATGAACCTGCATGAGACAATTTTGCCATGCTGTAGCTGCATGGTGTTACTGTACCTTCATCTCATCTCCCTGAATGGATCCATGAGATATTTGATGTCCTTAGGGCATCGTGCTCTGCTCTTAATCTTTAGGGGTCTGTCCAGCCCTGGATTTGGAAGCCTGGTGCTATCACCATGCTGAGCAGAGCTCATTAACACCTGTCAGCCTGGAGCAGGCAGTGCAGTATATATGCCAACAGCAACGCTCAGGTGAAACATGTGGTCATTGCAATAAAATGACCTGAGCTATGAGGGTAAGTTTTGAGCCCAGACTGCCGCTACATATTTGCCTTGATCATACACACGCAATCTTTTTTCTTGTGTGCAGACCAGGTGGTTGCTTGAGTTAGGCACACAGGAGTGTCACAGGGCAATGATTTTAAGATAAAAG
The DNA here is from genome assembly GCA_013397775.1 of Eulacestoma nigropectus. Taxonomy (NCBI): domain Eukaryota; kingdom Metazoa; phylum Chordata; class Aves; order Passeriformes; genus Eulacestoma; species Eulacestoma nigropectus. Next base: position 40,958 of record VZTE01005270.1, on the reverse strand, counting down.
ATGGTAGATATAGACTAGATACAAGGAAGAAGCTTGTCACAATGACGAGGGTGGTGAGGCACTGAAACAGCTTGCACAGAGAAATTTTGGATGCCCTACCCCTGGAAATGTTCAAGGCCAGGTTGGATGGGGCTTTGACCAACATGTTGTAGTAGAAAGTGTCCTTGCCCATGGCAGAGAGGTTGGAATTAAATAATATTTAACGTCCTTTCCAACCCAAACCATTTTGTGATTCTCTAAGAAGAGAATTGACCTTTGTGAGATGATTTCTGTTCAGACACAGGCTGGTCATCATGATAGAAATCTTAGGTGTCCCACAGTGATATCTGAGCCAAGCTCACAGATACCTGGTGAAGCAACCACTGTGGTGCAAGAGCAGTTGCTGTTCTAGGGAGGACACCCATGATGCAGGGCACTGGAAAACCCACTGCTGGAGATTTGATTCACAGCTTCTAGAGGCACACACTCAGGTCATCATCAGTACCCACACACGGATCTGATTTAGCACATTATTTTAGATGACCGATGGAACACATGCTCTCATCCTCTGCTCACCAGCTGCATTCAAGTTTTACCTCCAGAGCTGGATGGAGACCCTCTTGTGGTCTGGCTTAAGATCAGTGGTGTTTCCTCCCTGGGATGCTGGTTGCCTGCTGAGTCCTGTGCAGTGTTTGTGACCCTCAGCTGAAAATTGGGAGGAAGGAGTTGCAAGGCGTTGCATCCAGAGATGCAGCCACAACGATAGGATCAGCCTCTGGAACAAAAAGAGCCGCAGAGAGACTGAGTTCTCTGCTGGGAGTAGTGGGGATTAGTTACAATTATTAATGTAACTGCAATAAAACGATGGGGTAAATCAAGTGGCAGTTTCTGCTTTCTATTCCCTGCTGTCTCCTTTTTCTTATACATTTCATGATGAGGCTGACAAGGCCACTTCTCCACCTCCTCACAAGGGAGCATATTGTCATTAAAAAAGTACAAGTCTTTGGGACCAAGAAAAAAGTTTTGATTTAGTTGCTGTTTTTTGAAGCTGCTGTGTGTGCAGGATGAAGTGGTCAAACTTTGGGCAAGATCAGTGCTCAGGATTTGATGCTACAGCATTAAGGCATAAGGAAGCAAAACCCATCCCCTCTGCTTCTGCAAGGCCAGGGCGGTGCCCATGTGACAGCACTTCCGCAGAATGGAAGGAGGCTGCTGTGTCCCTGTATTAGTGCTGATCTCAGCAGGGACGTCTGTGCTGCGGTGTGCTGAGATGTCTCATCACACACTTCCCACTGGCTCCAGTGTTCCCAGAGCATGAAAAACAGTGTGTGTGTGAGAGCCAAGGATGTGCTGCTGGAACACCCACTGGAGGATCCTGGGGAGAGGGTGCAAGAGGGGAAGGTCCTCCAGTGGCCATGCACCAGAGGCTATGGGCTAAACTCTTGAGTAATGCTTCTCACTGAACACTTCTTGTACCCAGGCTGTGACACTGATGCTGTAATAGTTAGCAGAGGGAGCCCTCTCACTTCCTGCATTCTTGTCTCGGAATCCCCTTGGACCCATCAGTCATGTCTTGGCGACACCTGGCAGGCAGCCAAGCACTTCACTTGGAGCAGTTCTGTTGTCTGCTTCTCCTGCCAACTCTAAGCCACTACAGAAACATATGGGCTGAAAATGGTTGGATTCTGCCGTTTGGCTTAAATAAGAATATTACAATTGATTTGTAATAAGGCTGTTGTTTCTTCACGCTTTTGGGAATGCCTTTTCTTGGTCTGGGAATATCTAGCCACAACAACAGTCTCCCCTCCACACGCTTGCTGAAGATGTTGCTCCTTATAAATGTTGACGGGTAACAGTCTCTATGGCTGGTAGTCACTGCCTGTTCAGTGCTGCCCAGGGACCTTCTTGGATAAGTATCATGAAACCTGAGGCTGTGAGCATGGAGTTGGATGGTGCTTTACAGCCTGCAAACAGTTGTTATGCTGGATTATATTACCATGACCTTGTTTATATAAACTGATGGTGTGTTTGTCTTCTCTACAAGCTAATGGGGTTTCTCACAGCACTGTAGAAGTGACCTTGAATGGGTTTTTACTACACTTAGGATGGCTTGCAGTGTGTTAGAATATTTTGAAAGGGCTCTATCAAGTACCTGTTGTTTGACCTTCCTGAAATGGCATCTTTAAATTTCTGCTTTCCAAAATACTGAATCCTGCTTGAATGTTTTTAATTTCTTGGTTTCATATAAAGTTTGCAGATCTTACTGAAAATTAGACAGTCTGATTAGGAAATTACTTAATGAAATAACACAATACATTGAAGAGACTGTCAGGAGACCTATGTTCCTGGCTGCCCTGTCAAGTAGTGGATATGTTAACACATAAGATAATGGTGTTCCAATAGGAACAGTTTGATTGCTAATGATTTTCCTTCTGGATAATGTAAAAACCAGGTCCTTTTTTGGGGGAAAAAAACCTGTATGTGGTTTTCAACGGAAACCTGCCAAGATTTTTCTTTCATGAGATTTAAGGTGTTCTACTGAAGGACGGCAAAACCACTGACATGCCCTTTCCATTCCCACTTGTTTACTACCTCTGCCCTAGTCAACTATGCAGAGGTATTTCTTATCATTTTACTCACTGCAGCATGAACTCAGTGACTGAAAAGTAAAATAAGATGATTTTGATTGGGTTATAACGTGCTATGAGAAAATCATCATCATATTGTTCTTCTTAAACTAATAAGTATTTTTGTATTTCTTTGTTTTGTGATTTGCAGACTCAGCTCTTGGGAGTTTTACTTGCTGCTGCTTCAAATTTTCTCATTAGTGTCTCTTTGAATATACAGGTATGATATGGTTTCTCTTTATTCAGAGTTGTTTATATTTAGCAAGTACTTACATTGCAGTTTGGTTTTGGTGAAGTTCAAAATGCAAATTTTGTTCCATTTAATAAACCTTCTCTCTTTCATTAACTGTAATCTAGCAGTGCCCTGCTGTAGTTGCTGGGAGTTGGGAGTTGTTGAGAGCTCTCAATTTGTTCTGTGCTGTGATTGTCATACAGGAACAGAAGAAATGTTCATAACTCCTCCTCCTTTTAATGTGCCAGAGGAAATACCAGCTGTGACTCACTTGTCATCCCACTGAACCTGAGAGGAAGGAAGGATAACTATGAGAGACAGTATCAAAAGCTTTGATGAAGTCCAAAAAGATTACATTAACTTGCTTTCCTAGATAACTAGGTGGGTTACCCTATTATAGAAGGAAATCAGGTTTGACAAGCGGACCTTTCTCCTCATGAAGCTGTGCTGGCTGTGACCAATGACTATGTTGTCCTTCAGATGTTTTTCAATACCTCCCAGAATAATCTTTTCCATTATTTTACTGGCACTGAAGTGAGACTGTCAGGTGTATGTTTTTCAGGGTTCTCCTTCTTGCCCTTCTTGAAAATCGGGACAATGTTCACCAGCTTCCAGTCAGCTGGGACCTCTCCAGATTCCTAAGACTGCTCAAAAGCAATCGAGAGAGACTTTGCAATTACATCAGCTAGTTCTTTGAGAATTCTTGGAATGAATCCCATTAGGCCCTATAGATTTGTAGGGATCCAGCTGGAGCAGTAGATCCCACACAAGTTCAGAGTCAGCTGGAATTTGATTGTTCTCATGGCCATGTTCCTCCAGCTCAGGGCACTGAGACCCCCTTGGTCTGTCATCCATGTTGAAGACAGAGGCAAAGAATGCCTTAAACACCTTTGCCTTGTGCATGTCCCTGTTTGTGAGGTGCCTGTCCTTATCCTGTAAGAAGCTGATGTTATTTATATGCTGCCTTTTGCCATTATATATCTGAAAAATCTCTTTTTATTGTCCTCCGCATTTCTGGCCATCTTCAACTCCAGCTGAGCTTGGGCCACACAAGTTTTCTTCCTACAATGGCAAGCTGCATCTCTGTATTCTTCCCAGGTCACCTGACCTTGCTTCCACTGGGCACACACCTTCCTTTTTTGTCCTATTTCCAAGAGAAGATCCCTGTTCAGCCAAGCCAGCCTTCTGCCTCGTCTGCTTGAATTCCGACTTGGGAAATTGCTGCTCCTGTGCCCTTAGGAGGTGCTGTTTAAAAAGTAACCAGCACTGACAGACCCCAGCAGTACAAAAACATTTCCCAGGGGACTTTTCTCACTAGTTCCCTGAGCAGCCTGACGTCTGCTCTCCTCATGTCCAGAGTTGAGGTTTTGCTGCACTTTTCCTCCTGTCAACAAAGGTTTTAAAGTCGAGCATTTTGTGGTCGCTGTGGCCAAGACGGCGCCAGTCACCACATCGCTCACGAGATCCACTCTGTTGACAAGCAGCAGATCAAGGAGGGCATGTTTCTCAGTCCATTCCCTGAGGACCTGTTCCATAAATGCATAAAGACATAAAGGTTTTTACAATATTGGACCCCAAAACAACTTTGACCAATTTACCTTTTCTTCTGCAATTAAGATAAAATAATCTGAGTAAACACTATTTAAATCATAAAATTAATGGGAGGTGCTGCCCTTATAACTGTGGTAGAGGGTTGTAGGATATCGTTTATAAAATTCTTTCTGTTTTAATAATTAGAATACATACTCAGTAGAAAGTTAAATTTTTCATTATAGTCTGTATCTTGTAGACTTCATTGTATTTTTAGGTCTTCTAACAAAAGTTTTTAAAGCACAGAAGATGTTGTGTAAATTGTCCAGAAGAAATATTTTTGCTAGCTAGTATTTTAGAAGTTGTACAGGTCTCATATAAAGCTATTTCTTGCTTCCTCTGTAAAGAATGAAACAGAAAGTTGTGGAATATGAAATTTTCTATTCGTAGTAACCCACTTCATTAATACTAGAAGGTTCTTCAGTGATTCCCTCCTGTTTTAAACATCATTAGCTGGAGAATCCCATAGAAAGAAACCTGTTTAGCCAGAGGTGGTAGGCAAGTTGAGATGACTGCTGCCTCTCCAACATGAGTTCCAACCTGCTGATGGGGACAGCGTTAGGACAGGCTCTAGGAAAACCTCTGAAGTTGAAGTGGAAAGGTAAAGGTGAAGTGAAGAAAAGTGAAGGTGAAGTGGAAATTCAGCCTAGCCATAATACTGAGGTTGTTCAGACTTCATATCTTTTGTCTGCTGAGGGTACTGTGTGTCAAAGCAGATACTTTGCAAGGGGACGTACTGAGGCATACAGGGAGACTTCTATTGCCAGCTGTAATCATAACAGCCCTTACTGGATTTGAGCTATCAGCTTTTTAAATGCTGATTAGGGAGACTCAATAGCTCTCATTGCCATTTGACGGAAAGTTTAAACTGAATTTTTTTTTTATCCTTTAAATTAGGTTTTTCTCCATTTAGTAACAGTGTCTTCTAAATATGAATAATGACTTTCCCTAGATCTCAACATTTATTTTCACATTCATATTAATTGGACAGGCCAAATTTTTTTCTTCTCTGTCCCTCTCTGACCATGCAGTCTATTATCCTGCTTCTCCTCCCTCTAGCAGATTGTCAGCTAAAGAACAGCTCATCATTTGCAATGTATTTCAGCTGAGTTATAAACAGCATCCTCCTAAATACTGTTTGCACATATTACTGTGCAAAGAAGACAGACCTCTGGAGAAAGAAGGCTGTAGGGGAGTTGCTGAGCTCACCTTCCTGTGTTCGCTGCACATCTTTTAAATCTCACTGTGCCCTCAAAAGTTAACCTACAAGAATCTGGAGTGAAAACACATCTCATGATTTGGTTAAGAACTTGTCGTATTTAACTTTTGGCAGAAACTTGGATTCCTGAATAATAATTTGAATATTATTTAATATTAATTTCATTTGTATCTTTATTGGGCTTTTTTTGTTTCCTTGTTTATAAAAATGGAAAATCCTAGATGTTACTGTGAAGAACAAGTGGCTCAAGTTTGATTTTCTTTTGCTTTTTTTCTCCTTGAAGGGCTAAACTTCTTCCTAGAATTTCATCCCTTGAACACGTTCCATAGCACAAAGCTCCCATAATGTGCTGCATCTTCTCAACAAGAGCACTAAGACTATGGGGTATTACAGACATTGCTGTTTGGCCCATACCCTGTCAAGTAGCCTACAGAGAAGGATGGGAGTGTGAGGAAAATTCTTTACAACCTCCCCAGGTTCTGCAGGGAGACTTCTGAAGTCAGATATCAAGTGATGGAGAAAAAAATTTCTTTTACCACCATTTGTACTGTAATAACTGTATCATTTGATTTCCACCTTTTTTGACCCATATGCAGAGAGGCTGGAGAGCAGTTTGAGAAAGGAGATGATAATCTGCAGAATTAATGTGGTAAACATTGCATCATTCCCAGTTATGACACTTTCTTGATGGATACTGCCTGGACTCTGTTTCACAAGACCAGTGTGATCAAAGACAAATTATCATGCTATGTACAGGTTCTTGCTGTACAGCCAGAGAGAAAACAATTACAACTTGTGTCAATGATACCTTCTTCACGTACCAGGAAGTGTTGATGAAGTATTACTTGAGTATATGTTATACCTGTGCCAAGTGTTTTTTCTTTAGAAAATAATGCTTTACTTGTGATCTCCTTCTAAGGTCAAACAGGAGATTGTAGCCAAATCATAAATTCTATTTAATTAATTTAGAGCCCTCCCTACAGAAGATGTGATTAAGTGCTGCCTTTTCCATTTTGAAATTATATTTCTGGCGAGGATAGGAACACAGACAGGAACGCTGTGTTGTCTGTTCCCCCTGTCCCAGTTTGTTGCCACAGTTCTGATTCTGCCCTGTCTCCTGCCTTTGAGTGTTTCCAGATTCAGAGTACAACTGCTGAGCTTTGCTTTGAGACAAGAACAGATGTGTGCAGTGATAGCGAGGATGCACTAGCTAGTATTCACTTAGTATTTTTCAGGTTTATTCAGAGGCCTAATTTTTCAGCCCTTTCCACAACGGCTAAGAAAGCACATCTGAAGCAGCACTGAGTTAACACAAAGCTCTGCAGCAACAAGCTCTAAGTAATGTTTAAAAAGAAAACCTCGACGCACCTGGAACTTGACGTTGACAGCCCCCTTAATTATTCTCCTTTTGTCAGACATAAGAACACAATGGAAGTTTTTCTATTTGTGCCTGTTCCTAATAATTAATTTTCTAGAAATGCGCTCATCGCCGACTGGTTTGCCAAGCAGAGCAGAAGCCCTACTACATGAGCAAGCTATGGTGGTGTGGGATTACCCTCCTGGGGCTTGGAGAGGTGGGAAATTTCACAGCCTACGGATTCACCCCCATTGCTCTTGTCGCTCCACTGGGATGTGTTTCTGTTATAGGTGAGATGACTTGCCATTTCTTGCTTGGGTATATGCTTTAATCAAATGCTTGCTTGTGACTAGAGGAATAATACCACAGAAAGTGCAGCAGGAACACAAGAGGAAAATGTTGATGTTGTGGTTTGAAAAGAAGTTATTCATATAATTACATGAGCTGACAGTTTGACAAAAACTGTCTACTTAAATCAGACTCTTCTAATATTTTTCTTTTTCCATGATTTTGTCTTTTGCATCACTCTGTGCTCTGCTAGTTCCTGCCCAGTGCTGTAACTGTTGCCAGCTCTGCAAGCCCCCAAAGAGGGGGACTGGCATCCTGCTGCATGCACAGAGCTGAGCTCCAATCCTGAGTACTACGACGTATTTGCTGTGTTACCATCACAGCAAGTGGTTTCTGCTGCCTCTTCACTGCCCATCACCATGATTCATGTTGATGTGGGTAAACTTGCTTGACTCTCCGCAGTGTGTGACAAAAAACGCCTAGAAATTTCCAGAAATGTTTAGTACATGTATGGGCATTATTAGACATGTTCATTTGTTCCTTTATGTACAGAATAATTGGACTTTAGCTGAAGTGTTATGATCTCACTCTTTACTTCATGTGGAGTTTTTTGTTATTAAGGTGCTCAGACAGTATGAGATGTCTGTTTCTTTGACGAAGTAACACATTTAAAAATGTGTCTTCATGTTGTGCTAGTGTAAAGCAGGGTAGACAAGGCAATATTTTACAGAGGCTGTAAAAACAGGAGTACAGGGTGCAGCTGCCTCTCTTAACCTAGTCACTTCACATCCACAGCTGAAACATCCAGGACTGAGATATCTCAACAGTTCTGAATATGCTGGAGCTCATTTACTTGCTATTGGCAAGTGGTAACGTTTCATGGTCAGCAGCTACCAGCTGCATGCTTGGAAGTGACATTGCAGTGAGTGATTCTCCATGGGAAGGTAGAAAAGATGAATTATCTTCCCAGTGGACTGTGTGGCTGCAGTGGAAGGAAGCAGCTAACCATATGTAGGTGCAATTTAGCAGAGAGAGAGAGGGGGAAGGAAACTGCAGGCAATTTACTGTAACCTTTAATGTTAAACTATTGCAGAATTTCAGATATAAAACCATGTCAGTTCATCATAGTAGGAAAGATTTCTCAAAGAAAGGAGTCAGATATTACCTGAGATGAAAATGTAAATTAATATGACATATCCCAGTGTGATTTTGGTGGCAGTAGTTATATCTTTAACCATTGTATTCATTGTATTCAGACATCTCTGAACATGAAAGAATATTGACCAATCTCCTTTGTTGCCCAAACTGAATAAAATGCAAATATAGAAAACTAGAAAGAAAAAGCAAAAAGCAGTGAGTAGGAAAAAAAAGATCTCAATATTTATTAAACTGAAAAAGATGAGATCACATTTAGGGTTGATTTTTATCCAAGCAGATTCCTTCCTTGCTTTTGCAAAATGCGAAGAAACGTTGCATCTGACGATTCCTTCATTCTCCACTTCCCTTATTTATAACAAATACCAAGAAACCTTTTTCCTAACTGTTATGTCTTACCAAAATTCTCATCCACTTTTTTTTTTTTTAATGGCCCAGAATGATTATTCTGGAGGATCCCAGAAAGCACATTAATATCTTATATTCCATTCCCATAAATCAGCTGATGGTATCCATTTCATAGCCCAAACAATAGAAATACCTGAAATTTTATTTAGTCTAGCAAACATTCCCTTAGGGAAGGGCAAGTAAAAATTGTGTAGACAGCCAATTACAGCAATAACTTCCCAGTAACACTTCCTACTACAAGATACTTTCCTGTCTTCTGAAATTAAAGCCAGAGAGAGCGCATCCTTTTAATTTTAAAAAAGTTCATCATTTAGGGCAGTGACAAACTGACCAAGTCACATGTGCATTGTCTGCTAACAACTGGGCAAAGGGTAGTTTAGGCAGCAGGTCTTCCAATTTAAAAGATCAATAAATATTTTTCTCATTAAGTTGTGACCTCTTTTAAGTGGAGTGGCCTTTGCAGAGTCTAGCTGACAGGTTTTTTTGAGGTATTGTTGAATGTGTGTCTTCCATAAATTAATTTTTTTTTAATGAACAAATTAAGTACTTGATAACAAACTCCAAATCTGTACCTGAACCCTAAGTCCAACCTCCTGAGAAGCATTTTGTTCCCAAATTCAGTGCCAACACATCCCATATGGTAAGGGCTGACTCTCACTGACATTGGAAATGCGGTACATACGGTGTACTGAGGAGAAATGCATACTTTGCAGTATGTCCAGTCACTTAGAGGATTCTCTGCGGATCTCTGTGACTCTGGGTTTGCAGGGAAAGTTTCCTCTTCTTCAAAACCAGAGTTTGGAGGAGGATAAGGCAGACTGGAGTCTCTGCCCAGAATGGATTTAGGCTGTACTCATCACATATCTCCAGACTTCTGAGATGGGAAGCATCTTAAAATAAATGGAGCCAGCCTCTATTATGCTCTGCTACCACATTTAACTACATTCAGCTGAATTTTGCACTTAACCCAGTATCAATTAAACAGTGAAAAGTTTGTGCCTCTTTCTATTGAGCTGGATGCTTCCAGTGTCTTGTTTTAAAAAGAATACAGCACCAAAGATCAGGAATTGGCATGGCACCAAGAGATTTAATTTTTTTTTTTTTTTTTAGAATTAAGCTAGAAAAACTATATTTTTCTTCTTACACAGTGGAACTATTTCTGTGTGTGGTTGCAATGATGCAAGCTCTACATCTGTTCAGGGTTTTAAATAGTTTGAGAAGACAGCAGTTGTTTTCTTCAAGAGGAGAAATTAGTAAATTTTTAATTTAAGAGCGGAAGAGTAATACATGTTTGATGTGATCATTAGGAAACTTTCTATACTTAAAAAGTAAAAGTCATGTTTTACACATAGCTTGGGTAATTTTTGGTTGCAGTGGTTTTTAGCTCATCATCTTGCTTTTGCCTGCAGAAATGACTTGGGGATGGAAAAGGTGAGGAGAGGCCAGTGGCATTGGAGGTCATTTCTTCTGCAGTTTTCATCATTCTGTGGGGAGTTGTTTTACACTTGACTCACTTAGCCTGACATTGTTAAGATCCCTTTGCATTTTTATGTGCTCCTTGTAAACAGCAGTGGGGTGCTTTAGGCTTTGAAAAGTTATATTCTTGATGTACTTTAGGAAGATTCTCAGATACTCTTGTAGAAATGGATTTCTCCCACTCGCTGTAATGTAGTATCTTTGTGGCCCAAGAACTTGGAATTTTGAGGACTCTGTTACTAATGGTATCTAGGAAACATTCACCAAACTATTCTTTAAAAGACTTGATTTGTACTTGTCTAGAAGATGTAACAAAAGGATTTTCAGGGTTTTTCCTTCTCTCTGCAGTGTATATGTCCTATAATCCAGGTTCCAGAATTAAGCTCACCTTAATGGTCTCTCTTTTGAGCAGTTTCTCAGATGGGGAAAAATATTTCATGTTTTGTTCACTACTTTTCCAGTACTAATCTTTAATCATGTTAGAAATGTTACAGGTTCAATATGCAGGACAGCTATCAACAGCTATCTGTAATGTCTTTCTTTGTATTTAGTGCAGCATTAATATCCATCATACAAACTAAGAATGGGTTTTAGTAGTCAATTAGATGTAATAAATTTGTTCCCAGGTGTCATTTGAGCTGCAGCAATTAAATGCACTATGTAGCTCATCATCTCTCCAGATTTTTTTGACTCTGTGGCAGACTACAATAGCTTGAGTTTGGGGATGGATTCAAGCATCTTCAAGTTTTCAGTACTGGATGGTCCTGAATCACTTCAGCTTGGAAGATAGGCTGAGGGTCTGTTCATATAAAGCAGCCTTTGAGGTCACATCTTGAAATATGACTGGCAGCAACTGCATCCTCATAACTTGAGCACTGCTCAACTGATTTAGGGCAAAATCAACTGGGTGAACTTAAACTGCTTGATTAGATGGAAGTGCATCCCTAAGTTGCGCAAAACAGAGTAGATGCTTGGTCTCAAAGTGAAATACTGTTGCACAAACTGAGAGTGCACTAGTCTTTGAGTCATGTCTGGTTCTCCTCCCTTGGTATTTCATCCAGACTGGTGGTGAAATGGGTACAAAAGTATTCTTCTGGATGGGTGAGTTTAAATGCCTTTACCTGACTGAGTCTGTTAAGCTTAAGAAAATTAACATTTGAAGCAAATATTAAATTATGTGGGTTTTTTTTTTTAAACTATTGGAGAAGACAGAAGTAGTGCAAGCAGTCTGCATTTATGAGGAGAGCACTAATCTTTTTAAATAGTACGTAAAGCTCATCTAGGAATCGAAAAGAGGAAAAGAAAGGATATACTAATATTTGAAGTTATAAACAGTTGTGACAAAAATTATATAGTGTAAGACTTGACAGTAAAAAAAAGAGGTAAAAAGATCATAAATAGCTTGAGTATGAGGAAAACAGCTTAATAGTGAAATATAGTGGCATAGTTCTGCATAGGAAAAATAAATCATGCACACTCATTCACTTGAGTTTTTTATGGCTGGATTGGACAAAATACAGAGGATACATACTATGAATCAGTATGTATTTTCTGTCTTTTACTTCTTCTGTTGTGTATTATCCCTCTCTTAAAGAAACAAACGAAACCCAATCCCAGCTGCAGCTTTCATGTCTAGGAAGCAGAGGAGTTACTTTGTGAGCTGGATTCTCACCATTCATTGTCTGCTAGTGGCAGAACCCACACATCACACTGCTCTTTATTTCTATTTGTGCTGGAGAAAGCCTACATATGGAGATAATTGTAAACGATCACTCTTCTAAGAGAATGAGCAGCTGACTGAGCTATGTGTAGCACCATTACAGCCCTTCCTCAAGGCACTTAATTGCGTATCATGAAGAAACTCAAAATTTTTTATCATTTTTTCAATTTACATTGAAATTCACACACTGCAATGAATAAATATTCATTGAATAATGCAAATATATGATCACTCAATATATAATGGATATATTAATTCAATAACAAATGTAAACCAGCCTGGTTTATGCTGATGTATGAAAAAATGAAGATTTTTAGATAACAATTAAGCTCCTGAACAAACCCCTTCCCCCGTTTCCCACCCAACAGTTTTTACTTATCATGATTTTGATGTAGTGTCAAATAGTATTTTCCATTTGAGTTTCATAAGCATTCAGAAAAACTCTGTCATATAGATACAAGCATTTTACAGGACCTATTTCCTTCTCAAATTATGGTTATTCATATAAGCATGCAATCAAGGCATGGAACAAACTCAAGGATTACATTAGGAGGTATTGATACTGTAATGTTTAATCCTTAACAGATCATCTCCCAGATTTTCTGCCCTTCTCTTGGTCTAGCAGGCTACCATTGTCACTGGCCATGGGAGCTGGATGTCTGCCTACTTTTGAAAGTTTTACATTAATAATTAGTGAAAAAGCTGAAAATTATTCTGATTCACCCAGAAGTACACAAGTCTTCTCAGATGACCAGGGATGCAGTCTTTGCTTGGATGACTTGACAGCTGATAATCCAGGCCTAGGGTTGTGCATGTGCTGTATTCCCAAAGCCAGTGGTTCAAAACCAGCGAGGCTTCAGAACAATGATAAATTGCTTGTTTTGTTGCTGAGCTATTGCCAGCTTACTCTTTGACACAATTTTTTGTCTGCATTTCTGTATTGTGGTATTCTATTGCTGACCAATTAAAAAAAAACAATCCCAAGAAGAAGAAAACTATCCCTCACTCTGACACAGATCTCAATCTCTATAACTGTCTATAGCTTCTTTTTAAAAAAGAAAGCAAACAAAAAACCCGTTGCAAAGATATTAATACTTTTCAGCACAGCAATTGCCCAAGTTCCTCAGTCTATTCACTCATAGAGTTAAACATAATGGTCAATAGTTTATTGCCCACATCAGTATAATGGTGGAGGAGGAGGAAGCAGAGTTTCTGTAGAGGGAGAACAAGAGGACCCTGGCATGGAAAGGGAAAATTGGGGCTGAGTGGTAGGGACTTAAACTTATGATGAGGTGATGGGATGAAATCAAGGTGAAGGAGAAGTGGGCTAGGAGGAAAGTATGGGGGTATAACATCACTGGTAGAGAGGAGGAGAGGTGGGAAGATGCGAGACACCACACCTGTGGTCTGAGGTGGGGGTGGGAAAGGAGTGGAGAGTCTGGGGAGTTGCAGCAGGTCTGCATTTAAGAACTGAATTTGGTATACAGTAAGGGCTTATATTCATGTATCTGGTAGGCCTAGTTATAGCCTCTGGATGCCCACTTACTCTCCTGCAAAGAGTTCATGAGACCTAGGATAACTCAGATTAGAAGAAACCTCAGAAAGTGCCTAACCCAACCTCCTGCTCAAAGCAGAATCAGCTTGGAGGCCATCCAACAGAGAGGAGATGGCAGAGGGTGTGTGTTGGCCTTTTAACATATTGTCTTAAACTGCCTTTTTTAGAGGAGTTAATGTCTTAAGCAATTGGGTGCACCTGAGGTTGTGAGTGGGAGCACAAAGGAGCTAAGGAAGAGGAGCAGAGCAGCTGGAAGGGCTGTGGATTTCTCACTGGGCTCCTGTGGAACACTTTGGTGTCTGTCATTTGTCTTGCCAGCCAGAAAAAGCTGCAAAGCCAGCAGAAGGCAAAACTAGCAAACACCAGCCTGCATTCCCAGGGCTCCTTTCATACCCCTCCTCCCTGACCCATCTGCAACAAGACAATCAGCTCTTGGTTTCTTTGCTTTAATCTGATTCAAACCTACCTCGAAAATTGAATAATATGGAAGACTATCCCAAAGTCAAACTTGGGAGCTTAAAATCAAGAAAACTAACAAAATAAAAGTAAAATTAAAAGGTCATGTTCTCTTGGCTGTGCTACCATAACTTGCTTAAAATTTAGTCCTGGAGGTAACAGCCAGAGTTTGAGAGGCTCCTGATCTGTCATATATGTCTTCTAGCATCTCATCAGGTCTGTGTAACTGTTCTCTGCTTATTCTCTTAGGTTTACTCCATTTCCTTTTCTTCTTCCCTTGAATGAAAATGGAGCATTGGCATCTTACCCACAGAGACAGTTGTCTTTTGTGTTCAGAGTATCTCCCAGGTCTTGTTCTCCTCACCTTGGTGTCGTACCTCCCCTCCTGCTCCAGTTTTTTCACTACTCCTAGATGGTCTAATATGCGTTCTTAAAACCTCTCCTATTTTTAGATTCCTCTACATATTACTCTACATCATAAAGAGTATTAATTATACATAGATTCTGTTAAGCTCATGATCTCTGGTGCATTACCAGCTATCTCTGGAGACAGAGCTCGCTGCATTTGAATGCATTATTAAAGCCGATGACAGGCTGAGTGACAAGTTTCATTATCTGGCTGCATTCCAGCACTTCCTTGTGCCCACTGCCAGCCTCAGAGGTTGTGATTCCCCCAAGCTGACAGTTGGGCATAGCTCATCCCAAATTGGATGCCAACAGTGGAATTGCATTTACTAGACCTCTGCTGAATGCAGAGAGCCCAGACATGGAGTACTCAAAACAAACAAGCAAAAAACAACAGCAAAAAAAATCACTGAGGTATCAGTCCTTTAAGCAACAGGTCTTTGCTGTGACAGAGACTGTCTAGGTGAGTGGGCTGAGGTGGGATTGGTCAAAGCTATGAGAGCAGGGAGACAGCAGTAATTAATTCCTGCACTATCTTGGATGTTACTGCTTCTTTCCTGGTTTTTGTCCCTTCTTTTTTTTCTAAACATAGGTAGCTCTGCTATTACCAGTGTTGCCTGGATACCATCAGTGTCTTCACTCCAGCAAAGTCGTCACTGAAAAATTGAATAAAGAAAACCATATCAGGCAACTTAATTTCAATGAGGCATTTTCAGTTGAAGATCCTTTTATTGCACTTACTCATTGGCACAGATCCCCATCACTCTTGATACAGTTTAATGTTATGACTTCTGCTATATCTGATTTTCTACCTACTGGAAAACAGAGGCATGATGGTGAATTCCAGTTCTCTGTTTACCTTTTGGAATGAACCATTCTAGATTTTTTTTTAGAGTACATCTACTAGCTAACCACAAATTAAATTTTCCATGAGAACAATAGAGATAATGAGGCAAAGATAGTTGTAAAAATGTTGAACTGTTATTTCAAACCATGCTGTAGACAAGTACAGAGCTCTTGTAGCAGTATCCCATGACTCTGTTTCAATGCGTCCCTTCAGTGTCCCTCCTGAGCAGTCTTTCTTTGAGGTTTCTGAATGAATCTAACATTACTGATGCACCTCTCACAGAGGACTTTACTCATCTCTTTTACATAGGAGCTATTCAGCCTGTTTATCTTCTTTTTAGAGGTAGATGTTGTGTGCTGGAGTAGAGCCATGTCTCCCAGTCTCATCCATCCTAAGTTCAAAGCCCTTCTTTACTCTCTAACACATGTCCACACTGAGCTGCTTACCATAAAACCTGCCCCAGCCACTGGTGCTGCTCATCTTCCCATTGCTGCCCATGCTGAAGAGGTAGGACTAGGAGCTGGCAGAGTTCAGATACAAGAGCTGAACAAGAGAAAGTGTTTCCCAGAAAAGACGAAATCATTTCTAGGACTCACTTCCATTTTTCTCTTTCTCCAGAGTGACTCACTCTGAAAGACCATGGACAGTGCTCTCGTACAATACTCATATGGGGTTTTCTCCCTGTTTGTTTGCAGACATCATGACCACTTAGTTCATACTAAGAATTTTTTTGCAGTGACTTTCATCTTCTCAATTGTACTGCTGGTACTTAGTTTACAAGCCTGTACGGCTGTTACTTTACCTCTAAGCCGCTAATACATTGAAGACTAAAGAAGCAGAATTTTATTGCTCTATGATGCAATTTGCCCTGAGCAAGTCCATGCAGTGACTTGGTAGCAAAATGGGGAGAGAAACGGTAGGGCTGATCAGTGCCGTTTTCCTGACATTTCCACATATGACAGAATCAGAGCAGTTTAAGCAGTGTCCCTGCATGGGAAATAGGAAGGGTATTGCATCTTTTCAACCATGTAAGAGCCTGCTGGATATGTCTGAAATCTTACAGAAACTGAGCGTTGGTTGGCTGCAGGAATGGACTGCTGGCTGTTTGTATCATGGTAGGGTGCAACAAAAACACTCGTGAGATATATTTAAACTTGTCCCAGGGCAGGTTTTTGCTATAGCACTTGATATTCTAACAAATACATATATATATGAAGGTCTTTCTATTTCTGTTCTAGGTAGTGCATTTATTTCTGTCTTTTTCCTAAAGAAGACCATGAGGACTGCTGATATATTGGGTAAGTAAGCATTTGCTCGTATAGACATGTGTGCTGCCATATGCTTATCAAGCTGTAACTCTCATGCAGCCCCCCACCTTCACACTCCCACTTTCTCGAGCAAGTGTTTCAAGGCAGATACTTTCAAAATTGGGAAAAAGTGATAAAAAGAGAATCTTCAATGCATGAGGAAAAGACTGTATTCCCAAATCCTCTGCTCTTACAACCATAACTCATTCCTTATGTGTCCTTATTGCTCAAATTTATTTTCATTTTCTATTTTTGCCTCTGAGGTTGTCTTTAGTATTATCTTTATGAGTACAACACAGAATTAATAAAAACAGGGAAGTTATTGAGTTACTCATTCAAATACAAGATTTTTTTTTCTTACTGCATACATATTGCACAAAAATGCAAGCTCAATTTAAAGTGATAACTTCCCTTCTGGTTTTAGTTTTATCACTTCAAAAAACAAATAATCATATTGTCAAGTGTTCAGTTGGGAAATGTGGTCTTCACTGTAAAAGCCTGTCAACTCTTTGTCTGTGTCCAAGATTTTTTTGCATATCAAAACTGCCCAACTTGAACATAGTAATAGTGCGAGAAAAGCACATTTCAGGGTTTGGGCTTTACACCAGGCCATCTCAGCTGGGACAGTGCACCTGATGCAGGGCACCTGATATTTCTGTGGGTTCCTAGCATCTAGGCTTGGTTGTCCAAACTGTAGTGAGGACAGCTGTTCTCATGAATATGTTGGAGAGATCTGTTCAGTATCGTTCCAGGAATACTAGATACGATTTATTTAGGTTTGGAATCCAAGTTTGCCAGCTCAGCTGCTAAATTCAAACCCCCCCCCTCCCTTCACTGATCATGTTTCCCTTATGGCCTTATACACTGTGTGTTGCTTTAACTAGTGTTCAGCTGATTTATTTTATTTCTGTGAGTTTGACTTTGCAAGATGGATTTAACAATGTTGCTACATTCCATAAGAATGAGCTGTATGATGGGAAATATGGTGATGGTTTTGCAAGCACATAAATATAACACAGTTCTGCTTTTCCAAGGGAACTGTGTGAGATAGCAGTGCCAGCAAAGCCCTCCGGATGTGCTTTGTTTTGTATTCCAGAGCCTTGCATTCTGCAGCAATTTATAGGTTTACCAAGAATTTTAAAGATTACTAGAAGAAAAATTGATTAGCTAATATCTTCCTTAATCCAATACAGGTTATGATCTTAGGATCAGCTCACTTCTATCTTGATACTTCAATGAACATCTGTGTTTGTCAGTTGGATGTCCGCAAGGCAGAACTTGTGGATTTTTATTAAAAGCATAATAATGCAAGTTCGACCTTGAAAAGGGGCCCTGGCAATCTAGTGGCTGAGCAGTCTTTTGCAAATCATCCTTTTATAAAACAGTTCATAGATCTGCAAATACAACAGGGAGCGGCCAGAATGTTGACCTTATGACAGTTTCGCATGAGCATTGGACTGGCACATATGTGCTGCATCTGATGCTTCCAGGGCAGGTTTATAGCTGCTGCAGATCTCTGTGGCCACACTGACTTTGGGACAGTTATGTTTATTTACACTGGTTAACGATCCAGCTGACTGCACTAGTAGGAAACCTGTCCATTCAGTTTAGGCTAAGTTTGTGTGATGCACCTTTTGCCTGTGAGAAATACAAAGGATTGATTCTCCTTTGTCATAAATTTGGGTTTAGAATTGACAGTATTTGAAAATGCATTGTTGAGCTGGAACCCTAATTCACATGGCTTTACCAACAGCTTTTTTCACATTTCCAAAATCCTTTGAGTCTTTAATAAAATTAGAATGGATAAGGCCACAAATGCAAGGCAATCCAATTGCCTAAGTACAGATCTGCTTAAATGGACTTAAATTTTCTTCTAGAAACTACTTTCAAACCAGCTGAAGATCAAGTATTACCATGATTACCAAATACTGTATTGCCAAAATAACGTGTCCTTTTTTTTTTAAAGGAGGAACACTGACAGTAACAGGGATATCCTTGTTGGTGACATTTGCTCCAAATGTACCTCAAGAGCTCACAGCACGACAAGTACAGAATTACTTAGTGAGCTGGCCTTTTTTGGTATATTCAGTGAGTATCTGGTTCACACTACTCCCTTAATCAGAAAAACTGGGGTTACTGGGCTTTTTACAGCATTATGAATTAGTGGTAGAAAAACTGCTCCTGAAGATAAATTGTGTGATTTTCATAGGAAAAAAAGTCCCTCATCATCCTACTGAATCCAAGCTGAAAATATGCAACAAAAGACTTTTTTTTAACTACATGTCAGGGGAAAGTCATAATTGTGCAGGATTAACAAGAGTGGAAAGATTTTGATATTTGGGGAACTAGAAGGAAAACCTAAATATTAAGTACTACTTAAATTTCCTATATATGTGTTCATGCTACCCTGTCTGCCTGTACATCTAAGTTACAGGGCTTTTCTGGAATGTGATGGAATTGTGCTTTAAAAAATCAGGCTATGTATGTTCTTGGTCCTGCTTTTTTTCTTTCACATCACTCTGTTTTATTCTCATGTTGTTAAGCCTGGCTGACAGGAGCTTTATATGGAGCTGAGATGTGAAGGGGTGGCCTGCTTCACTGCCACTTAGGTTAATCTGAACCTGCGTTAGAATTCAAATACAAAAATACCATTTTGATTAAAGTATCTGTATACAAACTTCAAACACCATACATCTTCTTTGATGTATTTAATTAACATCAGGAACAAGACCAGAGTGAGTAGGATGAATTCCTGTCTCTCTTTTCCTCTGGAAAGCTGAAAATGTTTCCCTCCAGCTGAATGTAAAAGATGCAATATAGGAGTTTCAGAAGCAGTTAGTTTTTCCCAGTAAAGTGACCCACTCAAGTTAGATTCTTAGTGCCCAGGCTTTTCTCAGTAGGAATCTCAGTTAGAAAGCCACTGAGCAGACAATTTAAGGACCTTAATCTTTTAGCCAAACTTCAGATTTTCATGCATCTAACTATCCATGAACTACTAATTAAACACAAATTATATGCTACCATAAAAAATGTTGATCCTCGCTTTCAATTTGTTGTGCATTTTAAACTCTCTATTTTTTGTGCCCTTTAAAAGATCTTGAAAGATGATGATAGGACTCAGTGGAAGAAATTAATATTCATGCTGTATAACTCACAACATGTGCTTTCAATCAGGCAGTAGAGAGGCTTTTGAAGGCAATACCCAAGAGTTTTGGGGTACCCAGTAAGGGTAGCTTCAGCATCCACAAGACCTTCAAGAAGTCCATGCAATCAGCAGAGTAAGAGGAGGGAGTTCAAAATAGGGATATCGGTGCTCTTTTTTTTCTACTGAATATCACCCTCTACCATTCAGTTCCACTTACAGATGATAAAGTAGCCTGACATTTTAGGCATGGATTTTAAATCGTTGATTCACCCATTTGTGTAGAAATGGTGGAGAGAGAAATCTCCCTATCCACGCCCAGTGGCACCAGAAATTTTTGTGTGATATACCATTCCAATTTTCTTGAAACCAACACCTTGATGGAAAAGGGCTTTTCCCCACCTCAGGACTTTTTGGACTTAATTTCAGGAAAAGTTTTCAAGAATACAACTGAATAGGTAGGAAGACTGTGCTGTATTCTTCTTAGGAGACATTGGGACGAGGCAGTAGGTAACCCCTGAACTTTCTTTCCCCTTCTTATCTCTTTTCCTTACATGTGGAGCATAGGTTGTAGGGAAGGATGGAGCAAGTACACAGCAAGTCTTCTTGACTCAACAATATATCAACTTTTAATTCTTCCTTCTGTTTCATGGATTCATCTGTGTTGAGCTTCCTCTGACCAAAGAAAAGGGACGAGTGAAAGGCTCCACAAGAGACTCTGAGATACCAGCCTGATTACCCTGGTATGCTGCTGGAAGATCAGGCAAACTCTGCTGTAAACATTCTTTTTGGGCAGGGAACAAGCTCTTCAAAACTGTTTGTAAAATGCCTAGCACAGGTTGGCTGTTGGCTATAAATATACAATGAGGAGACAGTACAGAAGTGTAATGCAGTCCAACAGTCTTTCTAAAAGTAGCCCCAAAGTATGGTCTGCTGAGAAATACAATGCTCTAATGGTATAAAATAGTCTCTGTGGGTGGTAAACCATCCCCACGTGGCACTCCACTGGTATATTCTGCAGAAGTAGCCTCTAATTCCCACAAGACAACTTTGAGTCACCTTCTGAGACTCTGCAGTAGCATAATTATGTCTGAGCAAGAATGACTATCCTAGCTTGTTTTTTTCTCTTTTGCTTATGTGCACTTTGAGTTTCTACAGAAGACCTAAATCACAGATGAAGCTCTTAGGTTTTCCTCAACAGAAGTGTAATAAGAATTGGCTTGTTAATATTTAATCTCTGCAAAATCAGGTTCAAAACATTTCTGCTTTTCTTTCAAAGTGCCTAGAAGACTGTCCTGCATATGCCAGAAAAGCAGTTGAGGCAGACAGTGTGGTATTTTGTTCTGGTGCCTTCTGGTAATGCTTAGAAACATGGAAAACATGATTATTAAAAAATGTTGATGAGATGTGAGCTTGAGGAGACCTCAGTAGAGAATAGTTATAACAGCAAAGATGATTGTAAGCAGGTGAAATTCCTTCAGTTCCTCTAAACAGAGTATGTGAAGGTGATATAATCTCTGCACTTCCCATTCCTGGACTTCGTATTTATCACTACCACAGTTATCAGTGATGAGAGTAAGGTCTATTTTGGGTAGGAAGCAGCTGGGGCAGCCCAGGAGGGTTCTTGGCTGTGTGAGGCCCTGTAAGGAGCCATGCACTCTGCTTGCAGTGTGACTTAATTGCCATAGACTCTCCCTCATCTTTGATTAAAGATGACCTATAGGTTGGTCACCAAGTAGCAGAGAACCATGGAAGAATAGTTAGGCTGCTGGGCAGCACTACGTGAGAACTCTTTGTTTGAATTTCCTGCTTAATATGTGAAACTTGACAGAGCTGAGTAAACTGAAACAGCAGCCCTGAAAGCAAACATCATTTATCTCCCAGGTTTTTCACAGGACTGCCATCTCTGGCCCTATACCATTGTTGGATTATACTATGTGGTGATAGAGAGATAAGCCCGGAAGGCCGGAGAGACAGCCTCTTTCCTGGGCCCGGAGGTGACCCTGGGACTGTATCCAGGTCACCGGGGATGGGCGGAGAGAGGTTTGTGGCTTGTGGACAAAGCTGGACCTGTGAGAAGTGAAGATTGTAGTTTGTGACCTTACAGGGTATTGTTTACCTGTTACCATAATAGGCAATGTCTGTGCACTGCTCCAGGTGATAGGGAGACACTGTGGTGAACATCTTTCCTGTTTACTGATGTTATATCCTGTTCTGTGGGGGTATTTAGGGAATTCACACTGCGCAATAAACGGGGATTTTGTTTTTGACTTTGCACCTGAAGGAGGGCAGAGTTCGCCCATGCGTGATTACTGCATACCATGGCTGCTCTTGGGGTTTCACGAGGAGGTAGAGGTAGCCATGCACACAGACATGTGCACCCCTTCTAGAGCTGCCATCAGGGACTCCAGTGTGCTTTTGATGGTTCTGCTTGGCTGTTTCCTTTCAGACGTGTCTTCTTGGTGGGTTAGTTTGCTTTTAAGCAGGAGGAGATCACGGTGGAGCTTTATGGTAGCTTTAGCAAGAGAAGACATGATGAAACTATGAGGACCAACAGAAGGCTGATGGACAGAGCCAGCTACGATGATCTGGTTCAGTAAAAGCTGGTGCTGCTTGGCACTACCTGCCACTCAGGGGGTTGGACTGAGGTGGAAGATGGAGTGGAATGACAGAGCTGCTGTGCTGGAGCAGTTTGAGCCAGTGACTGTCCCTTGGCTTGTTTTTGGATGAGTGTTCTTGCATAGTTTGAAATCTCAGTGACAGGACAGGTGACGGTGCTTCCTGCTGCTGCGATTGTCTAGAGTATATAAAATGAATCAGTGTAGGTGTAGCTGGCTGCCTGCACTAGGGTTGTCTCATGGGTTTCTGCACACTCTGTGGTAACCACACCAGGGGTCTGGGAAGGGTGACTGGTGCTCAGGTTTGCACAGATCTCACAGTGCTGTGTCACCTGGTGCCATGGCCTAGTCCTAGTCACACCATCCTGTGTGCCAGTCCTGAATTGGTGTGTCATGGAAGAGGGTACCTAGGACATCTCTGGCACTTCTTTCTTAACGTGGGTACCTTTCTGAGTGGGAAATATTTATTTAGCACAGATTTCTTCTATTCTGTTACTAATTGTTCACTGTCAGAATAGCAAATGAAGCTACTTGGTGGCTGTTGTAGCTGCAGCCTGATAATGTGATATTCCCCTCTGGCCCTAAGATGTGTTTGCCAGTGGCACGAAGGGCAAAGCTGCCACCTTTACTTCTCCTCTCAAGTCCCCTCAAAACCCTGTCATAGTTTTCAGCAGGGAGGCCAAGATGAACTCCCCTGTCTGCAGAACTTGATGTTTATTGTGCCTTGGTTCCTTACTTAGATGTACCCAGTGTTGCACTGTTGAATAAAGCTGGAGAGGCTGGCCAAGTTACTTACTGTGAGACTGAGGCAAAAGCCTCTTTTCCACCAGCTGGTGGCCCAGCATTCAAGCCTGGTGGGGAGGGACATCAGTCTGGAGGAAGATGGGACCAACACTTCACAAGAGATTGCAAAGATTATTCAATTAGGATTAGCCTGATAATCCAGGAATGATTTTGCTTGGTTTTTTTTTAAGCAACAGCCAAATGCTTTATTCTATTCAACACATGTAAAAACAAACAAACAAACACCAACCAAACACCCCCTCCCCCCCAACCAACCAACTTTGTTGTTTTTGTTTTCCTAATCCTGTGGTAAATATTTGACATTTTTTAAAGAAAGGTGATATAAAATTCAAATTTGTGTTCTTCATGTTTTGAAATGCAATTGTCTCTTGGTTGTTTTTGGGAGGAAGGGATCCATGTGAAGGTAAATAAAAATTTAATTAAGGCATAATTACGTTTTGTTCATATTTTTAAACATTACTGAACTGGGGAGGGTATAGGTGTGGCAGAGAATTTTAGTAATTGGGCATAGCTGACAGCTTTCCTGCTGCAGTCACTCTCCAAAACAAGAAATGGGCTACTTACATTATATAACCATCACTAGTAACCGTTCTGCCACTTCTTTGGAAATTTCGTCAGCACAACACTCAGGTACTTTTGAGTCTAGTGCTACCTTATGGTGGCTGTTGGTTTAAGAGTGAAGTGGCAATATGAAACAAAATAGTATGCTGGTGACAAAATCAATAAGATTAACAGATGTTTCTATGATTTGTTTTGTTGGCAAAAAATAACAATAATGACATTCAGTAATTATGACAGTGATGAAAATTTTCTGTCTTATTTATCCCATTTGATTACTTTCTGACATGCACAAATGAACTTCTTTATCTTCATGCTGTCTCTAAGGCTACCAGGCTTCTGAGCACCCCTTAGTGCAGAGGTGCATCACTCCTGCTTTCATAAGTCTTCTGGGCTTCATGGAAGCTTTATGGCCCTTGCACTTGCTGTTTTCTTTAGGTGTAGAGGGATATTTGGGCAACCCCTTTGGGTAGGAGGCAAAATACCCATGCTATTGAGATGGCAAAAGGCAAGAGTTACTGAGGGAGTCTGCAGAGACACATTAACAGCAAGTCAGCAAATTTAACCGTCTGTCATTTAGCTGTCACATGTTATTGAAGGAGCAAAACTGGACCATGCATGATGTAGGTAAAGCTGCTTCAGCATTTCAACATGTCCTGTAAGTGTGGTCTAGTGTGTCATTGAACTTTTCAAGGTAAGCTTCTGGCAGGTACCTGTGATTTGAGAACTAACACGTGAAATAAATGCTTTCCTCCTTATGATGTAAGGCAGAAAATTTGGGCAAAGTTTTGAGAGGAGTTTTTAGTAGGAAGGGTGAGAAGGGCAAAGAGGGTAGCAAAAATAAGCTTGCACATCACAAAGAGTGAGTGACATTAGGAATAGTATAGCTAAAAGGAGAGATTGCTCTTTCTTTAGCTAAGTGATTTACTCCACTGGAATTATAAACAGAGTTTCTGTAAGTATTATCACTGATAAATATTGGTACTTCTGCTGTCACATTAAAAAAAAGTCTTCTCAACATTACCAGTGATAAAATACAGATAGAAGTGCAAAAAGAAAAACTAAAGATATAAGAAATGCTCGAAGTTTAACTTTTGCTTTAACAGGAAAGATAAATGACAACCGTTATTTGATAGCTCAGTCAACTGTCAATGCTTATTTTTTAGCAGAAGATACTTTACAAAGCCATTTTTCTTTGAACAGGTAGAGCAGCAAAAATGAATATGACATCTCAAAGACTTTGAATGAAGCATTTATTACATAGTTTCACAGCTCTAACTTTCTTCTCTTTTATTTCCAGATTTTAGAAATTATAATATTCTGCATTCTCCTCTATTTTTACAAAAGAAAGGCTGTGAAACACATCGTGATTTTGTTAATGATGGTAGCACTACTGGGTAAGAACATATTATTCGCTTTAATGTTCTTGTCTGTTACTTGATAATTCCTTGTCGCTCCGTCTCTCCAGACAGTTTAGATTAGAGCTGTTTCAAAAAAGGAGAATCATTGAAACATTTCACATGATTTTTCCCGGGGTCTCTTTGTGAAGAGAAAAGCTGATTATGAAACACAGTTTCAGTGCTTATTGCTGGGACTATTTCTTTTTACAGATACCCTCAAATTATTATGCTATGTATTCAAATTATTATGCAATGGTATTCCAAAACTTTTTTTAAATAACACTTTAGGTTTAGATCCTGGGAAAGTGGACTATTTGAAACTTTGTTTTGGAGAGCAGGCTGTGAAAATCAGTTCTCTAAAACAGAGCAGCCGAAGACCTTGTAAGCGCCCTGTAAACAAATGCGGTGATATGCTGTGACTGTACAACAACTTTAATTATCTCTGACTATTTGGATATGCAACATTTCATATTTTACCACCTTTCGTGAAGAAGAACAAGAACTCAGGGGACCACTGAAGTTTGTTTTCTATCATTCTCACCACAATCAATAACCAGGGAAATATGGGAGATCATTTTATCAGCAGCTTTCAATAAAGTTAAACTTGAATCCGTTTTGAGAAACGTCAGGAGGTCCTCTCTAAAGCTTCTATGCTTGCAGGCTTACATGAAGAATTTTCACCACCCCGTGTGACAAATTCTCCCATCCTTGTCTTGTCATTTCTCCATGAAACCCTCATAGCACACCACAAGGCTTTGGTTGAAGTGAGAGGTGCTTGAACTGTGCCATTGAAGTCAAAGGTTATTTTTTTACTGAGTTCAGTGGGTGCATGTATCAGTCTGCAAAGATTTACATTTCTAATGGAGATGACCGTGAGGGTTTTGATAAAATAGAATTTCACTAAATTTTGCCAGGTACAAAATTTGGATTTAACTGAATGTGAAAAACTATCACAGATTTATTAACTCCCTGCCTTCAGATACCTGAGTGGTTTCTTACTCAGCTGAAAAGCTCAGACTTTCAGAACAACTTTCTGGGGACAGTCATCCCATGTAGGTTTCCCAGCGCTAGGAACATTAGGATCTGTAGCTCTGCAGAAGCATTGAAGGATTTCCACGCTCCCTGCATGAGGCAAAGATGGAAGAGCCCCCAGAGCCTCAGGTCTAACTGCTCTTGGTTTGGAGGAGGGAAGTGTGAGTGGCTATTCCCCAGGTCTAGAGCTAGCACTGAGCCTTGGAGCTTTGGCAAAGCTCGCCTGAGCTGCTCTGCAGCTTCCAACACGGCCATGTGGGAGTGTGAAGCACTGTGCGCTCCTGAGCAAAGGTCCAGCCTCCTTCTGCATAACTGGAAGCCTAAAGATTTCCAGATGTGTTCCTACACATCCCTGCTGCAGTTCTGAGCAGGCCCACCATGATGCTGTCCCGAGCAAGCCCTGGGAGGCCTGGGCAGTTGGCCTGCATAGCCCTGCTGGCTCTGCCTTGCATCCTGCCAGCCCTGATGCTGCCAGTGTGAAAGGGATACGCGAAGCTGCTGAACAGCCCTGGCAGGCACTAACTGCAGTTTGGTGGTCTGGCTGCAATCAACCAAAAATACATTTTCAGATGGTGGCTGCTGAGGTTTTTATGAGCACATGCAGCCTGAGGAAAAATGTATCATTATTTCTGCTCTATTAAAAAAGACACAAACAAACAAATTCTGATTCATGGGAACTTCTGAAATACTGACATTTTCCTTGAGCATGAAACCCAGAACCACATCTGACTCTGGTTCCTGCAGCTGTCCTGGATCCCCACAAATCTACACTTAGAGCACTCTGCTTGGTCTCTTGACCTCTCTGCAAAGTGATGGAGATGCTGAAAAATTGCCCATAACTTTGCTCCCAGCTGTGTGACACAGGCACTGCCCTTGGAAGGCCCTACCTGCCAAAGGGGCGGGTGCTCATGGAAAGTGATATATTCCCGGTGGAGTGTTCATACAGATGTAAATTAAATGTAGAAAGGTTTCTTTAAAGAGAGGGCAGCCTTGTGTTTCACTGGATATGCAAGCTGCTTTCACCGACAAGAAAATATAGAGGGGATCATAAAATCTGATAAAGTTTTGCTTAGTACAACTCTGCAAATTCATTTGGTGAGAATCATCTTACCTCATGTATATATTCAGTTATCATAAGTTTGGGGGGAAACATTTCAGATTATAGTGGGATTTCAGAGGTTTCTGCCCTAACAGCTGGAAAGTGACATCATTTGTCACACTAGCCTTGAGGGGAGGTCGTTCTAACAGACAAAACAACTTCCTAGGTTGGAAACTTGTTTCAGAGTTGCTTTAATGAAAAAGATGATTCCACTTCTCGAAGAATATAAACCAACCAACCAACCAAACCCCCTGGTGCTTTCATTTCTGTATTGTTAAAATTATAAGGCATGGAAACTGCCCTTTCATCAGAAAAAAATTTTAGCAATCTTTACCCTTTGCTGGACAATTCAAAATACTCATTTTCACCTGTAAGTGTTCTTTTAAAATAATAACTTCCCCATGTTAGAGTGCAAATCTCAATTTTTATGTGGATGTCTTTTTGGGGCTTGAGTGTATTTTTGACTTTGTATCATAGCCTTTGCACTACTGCAGGCCAGCATTTGACCTCCGCTCAGTTTTACAGCTCTGTTTGTTAAACCACTTCACCTGTTTCCATTACAGAGAAAGAAGTGAAGTGTTTGGTGGAAAAGTTGTCATGAAAACAGTGAATTTCATGGTGATGAACAGGATCATCACAGGATGTATGCAGCTCTTAAACTCCCCCTGAACTTTTGGACTTTCTATAAGAGAAATGCTTGCAATCAAACCCACAGACCTGCATTCATTCTTCTTCCCCCTCCTTTTCCCCCAACCCTTGGCCTGAACCTTTTGCACAGTGCAGGTCTCCTTGCCAATCTGAATGTTACTGGAGGATTAATCAGACCACTGAAATCCAACACTCCCAAGCTCTGCATGAGGGTGGAACTGGATCTCAGCTGGGGGACGGGGCTCCTGACAATTAATTACCTTTCTTCAAAGGTCATCTCCACATCCTGACTCTTGAAATTTTTAGAGTTTTTTGAATTTGTTACATTTTATTTGCAGTAATCACAGACTTCATGGGTTAGCTTCCACAAACCAAGAGCTCCAAAAGGAAATCTAGAGTAACTCTTAGCTAAACTCTCAGCCCCTTTTCTAAAAGATTTGTTTTGCAAAACCTCTCTGAACTGGCGACATGTATTAAAACCATTGCCTGCTATCTGAAATTCGTTTGTGGTGATGCAAGGATAGTGACTAAATGGATTGACACTACTGAAATACTCTTTCTGTGGGATAAATCCAGTAAATGGTCTTAAGAGCCTGGCCCCTGAAATGAAGCGCAGACTTCTGTCCTGTTTGTCTGCTCTTCATATATATATAACCCATGGGAAGACTTAGGTGCTTTGGGATGTGATCCCAGAAGTCCACTTTGTCCAGCTTCTGTTTCAGAAGAGAAATCCTGAGGGTGACAAGAGTGTCACATGCAGGCTGCTATAAAGAGGCATCCTAACTGCTTTGAACAGATAACTAGACCTCTCAGATGTCTCCTGAGTACTGTAACACGGGCTCCAAATTAGCAGTTAGAGCCAAATAAAGTCTGTGTGGAAGATGTGGAGGCTGTTGTACCATCTTCAACTGGGAGTCCAGTGTGCTACAAGAACTTAAAAGCTAAACACAAAACATACTTGGGCCTAAGGCCACTGAGTTTAGACGGTAGCTTAGCAAGCATTTATAAAAATCATACACTTGTTTTAGGTGCCCAAATTCTTCCTTAGTCTTGTTTTAAGTGATCAGACCTGTGGCTCTGACCTGGATCCTTGTCCTCCCTCACTGATGCGCTGAGGTCACTGCTAATCGAATCCTGCCCTGCTAATCTCTTCCTTTCCCTTTCAGCATCACTGAATGTCATTGCTGTTAAGGCTGTGTCCAGCATGATAGCACTTTCTGTGAAGGGGAAAATGCAGCTAACTTACTCCGTTTTCTATATCATGATTGTTTTAATGGCAACTTCTTGTGCTTTCCAAATCAAGTAAGTGAGATTCTACTTACCTACTAAACTTTATACATATTTTTTCTGTCAGTTTTGTTTGGTACTGATAATGATTCCAGATACAAGTTGCATTTTAAGGCAACAATTCCCAGCAGAGCCTTGACAGATGCATTAATTGCCTCCAGCTGATTGTATTGTTTATTTAAGCTTTATTTCTTAGTTTACAATTGATTGTTATGGACACCGCCTCCTCTCATTATCACCTTCAACAAGGTCATCCCAAATTTACTTGCCTAGTTTTGGCACAGGTCTTAACACACTAAGTGAAATTTATGCTTATGTCGTTGTTTGGGGGTTACTTTTAGAAACCTTTATTGCTGAATAATCAAATGGCCGTGTTTACCCTCATTATTCATGTCTGTTCCCCAGCTTTATGGCCCCAGTCAGACTGAAGAAGGGAATTTATCCCAGCTTTCTCCCTGCCTTTGTTAAATCTGCATGTTGCACTTTGCTATCCTGTATGACTGTACCTTTCAAGCTTTCCCTGCAGGCCTCTGGTCTGTGAAGTGATTGGTTTATGCTGCCTTTGCAGATTGCTAGGGGTGGCAGCACGGTAAAATATGTCTTGCAGCTGAACAGCGTCTGTTCCCTTTCTGCCTGTCCCTCTGCTTCTGGTGCTGATAGCAACCTTCAGTAATCTCATCTAGACTGCTCCAGTGTGAGCCTGAGTAGTTACTTGCATGATTATTTTCCGGTAGAAAAGCCAACCCAGCTTTTTCGTGGCAGAACATACCATTCCCATGTGGAATCACAAAGTCCATGCATTATTATGCACTGACTCTCCATGGCTGACTCAGGAACTCCCCTGTAACAGATTATAAAGTGATTTACATCCAGCTTGTCTTCACTGGGACAACAGCTCTGGGCATTTAAAATAGGAAATAAGCACTTGGTAAATAAGAAGCTGCTGAATTAACCTCTCCATCTTGTAATTTTTTTCTTTCTTTTGCTGGTCAAGATTAAAGCAGAAGTGAAACGTGCCCATTTTATTCCCTGGGCTCAGTGTCCCTTTCTCTCTACTCTTTTGGATGCATTTTCTAACAGGGACAGTGCTGTCAGTCTAAATTTTTCATTTTATTTTTTTTCTCTCTTATTTTATTTGACTGTCATTCATTAGCTCAGAACAGCCTGTGCTGCAACAATCTCCTGGATCCAGCGCTGGGCCTCGGTATCACTGTTTTAGTCCCTGTGACCAAGTTTGTTGCAAATGGGAGAAAATAATGAGGTGTTTTCAATGACTTCAAAATCCTGACTATCCTGTGGATATGTAGGATTTCTTTATTTTTAAAGCACCATGGAGACTGTTCAACAGTTGCTAAAATAACCACGCAATTATTTTAATGGCTAAAACAGATCCAAGCTTGGATTTTTACTGTGCACATTTATTGCAGCAGTGAAATGTTCAAGTGTGGTTCTTTTTACAGGCTTGAATATAGTCTGCAGACTCCTGATTTTTTTCTCTGAAATGACCATTCACGTAACACAATATCTACAGGTGCATCCACAATTTCAGCTCATGATTCATCACTCTATGGGTGAATGTTGATAGCTGTGGTCTCTTTACAAGTGGGTTAATTACTTTGCCTTTTTGCAGATTGTGCAGGCTGTTCGATGCCCAGTGTCTCAGTCCTGCAGGTCTGTGTGCAGTGTATGCCCCTGTGGTCCTGCATACTCTTGCTCATGATTCTGGTGAGGATTCATGCTGCCTTTCTGAAGAGCAGGGCAGAGTTTCCAACCTAAGGCGCACAAGCTCGAAGCCACCTTCCTGGACTTCCCTGGCAGGACAGAGTGTTACTGGGGTGTGATTGCGTGGATAAACATACAAACAGGTGTTTCAGCCAAACTGGATTGAGCTGTAGCAGGAATGTGGACTTCAGCAAAGTGAAACAGTTCCTACGAGAACTCACGTGTTCGTGTCCATGATGCAAATATACCCTTACACAACCTGTTTGAATTAGAGCAACTTGTCCCTGGCTGCTTGCAGGCAGCATTGTTTCCAAGAACCACTGCAGTCATAAGCTATAATATCCTAGCATTCCTCCCTTATCTGTGGCAGACAAAATTTTTCCAGAAATGCTTCAAAAATATGTCCATTGACAGCCTATGGCTAGAAGAATCCACACCAACCTTCCTACTTTCACCTATTCATTTGTACTCTGCAGAGTCAAAACCAGAAAGTAAATTCAAAACATGTATGCTGTCCAGGGCTACTTGCTCTTGTGGTAAGAAATGGTCACACTTACTGTTAAACTGACAAGAAGTGGCTTAACCTGACTTAAAGTGCAAGGAACCTCCTGTGGGCATGAGGTGCAATAATGCTTATCTTGCAGGTTCTTGAATCAAGCAGTGCATCTGTATGAAGCAACAGCAGTTATCCCCATTAATTTTGTGTTCTTCACCACCAGTGCCACCATTTCAGGTTTGTTTCTGACCTTCTTCCTCTACAGAAAGTTTTTCTAAACATCAGGCTTTTAAGAATAGGAACTCTGTGAATAGGAACCCAAACCAATCATATTTGTCTTCCCAGAAGAAAATTTTTCCTAAGTCATAGGTGCTTAAGTTCTGAAAAATAAATAAGTTCACAACTTCTGAAACAAAATAAATGGCAGTGATGTTAGAACTAGATCATCTTTAAGGTCCATCCCAACCCAAACCATTCTATAATTCTATAAAAAATAATCAAATTCTAACCTTTCCAAAATAGATATGTGTGATTTACTGTGCCTTGCTGGCTTACTAGAAGTACCTGCATTTATCCTAGCCTCACAGTGACATCCAGTAAACGCATTTACCATGTGCACACCAGTCTCTCCCTATCCGAACTGGTAGAGTAATTTTAATAGCCTGGCAAACTACTCAAATGACAACCAGCTGTGCTTCATAGTAGTTAGCGTATATTCCATTTCAGAAGGTGGAATTCTGGGTTAAGTGAAGGAAATAAAATGACTACAAAAACTTTTTAAGCATTTAACATTTTATTCTGGGTGAGAACTTTGAACTCAGCATTGTTAAAGAGGGACTGCAAATCTTGGAAATGGTGCGCAGCATAAGAACATGAGCTGGGAGGACGACTAAGATGCTGTATCAGCAATGAGCCAAAATGATCATGTTGTTAGAACATTTATGACTCATTTTAACACACGCCGGGGGCTTTCCTGTCATTGCTGTGCAGGAGTTTCTCATGCAGAGCTGCCATTAATGAGAAGGGGAGTTAGCTTCATGCACAGATTGCCTCAGCACCTGTGTTAGAAGAGACCTACATTTTGTGACCGAGAGCAAACTTGTGCCAAAAGGGGGTTGTGTTCCTGTGACCATATGGGGAATTTGGCCTGGTGCCTCCTTAAAAGATCGAATACCTATTCAGGAATGGCTTAATAGCTTTGAGAGTGGATACACATGCATTTGCACCAGGTTAGTTAAACCAGTGTAGGGCTTAGAAGAACAACCTCTGCTGGATCTTGCTGGCGTGCTCTTAGAAGGTACCTTGTCTCATGATTCCCCCATCCCCAGTCAGGGCCTTTGAAGACACAGTCACACTTCAGCTGCACTGGTTCCCACTCTGGCATTTCTAAGCAGAGCTATGCTCATCAGTGGTTTAAAGCTAATATACTTGGCTGTTAATAGGGGCAGCTGAGATCCAGATACACATCTGGTTCTGTCACCTCCACAACAGAGGTGCTAATTCCTGGAAGAGGGGTGACCAGAAAGAGCTAGTGATCCCTTCAGCCAAAAAGATTGGCAAACTTGGCTGCTGGAGCCCTTCACTTGGTGTAAACATCAGGGACACAGTTAGTTATTGAAAATCTGTTCCCAATTGGAGTTAAGATGTCTACATGGTCTGTTGGAGTAGCTTAACGAAGTCCATGAAGAACCTCTTAGCTGGATTGGTGTGTCTCTGCTTGTGAGTAGGACCTCGAGTTTGACCTGCATTGAAATTGTTGCTGACAATGCAAAAAATACGTGCATCTGGGCAATTACTAACCCAGCACATGTTCCAGTCTGACTGACTAAATCTTCTTCAGTCCTGTGCAGTATCTTGAGAAAGCCTAGATTATGGAATGCAGGACATAAAGTGAACACATCACAATGTGTATTAATACCTTATTTGGGATTTTTTTTTTTTGCTCTGTTTAAGCATGACACTTCTCCTGACCCTCCCAGCTGTAATTCATATCACTTGGAAGCCAGTCAAGATCTGCAATTCTTGTTTCTGTCACATTCCAGGGGTCATATTTTATCAGGAATTCCAAAGTGCAGCTTTACTGAGCGTGGTCATGTTTCTGTTCGGGTAAGTGTATCAGCCTAAAACCTGCACTAAGGTTTGTACTGAAACAGCATTGCCTTGTGGAATCTCTTCTTTTCTCAGTAAGAAGAAACCCGCCTCATTATTAGAGTATTATGGAATAGCCATTATAGTAGGATAAAAAAAACATTAATGAAAGATTGATGTCTGTGCTTTGGGAGTTTGGAGGCCTGGGTTTGAATCCAAATATGTAAAAATGTGAGACACTTGTGAACTACTAATCTCATGATGGAATGAAAAATCAGCATCATGTGTTCCTCCAGCAGGAAGGAGAAGTCACTGCTCTCCAAATATCAAATTATAGGGGGTGCTTTCACAGCTGTGAGACATCTCCTCCGATGTTACCTTCCACTGGTGTGTCTTGCTGGTCTTTGCTGCCCTAGGCACAGGCAATTATATGAGCTGCTTGCCTACAAGGCAGTACTGTAATAACTCTCCCCCATCTTCCTGTGTCAAGAAAGACACAGCGTGCCTGCAGAAAAATTCAGAGCACTAAGTAAGTTTTTGAAGGATGGCCTAGGTGTTGTGAGAGCAGAAACCTTCCGCTGGCTATCAGCACCATAACAGCTTTTGGGAGAGGTGGCAATTACAGTAATGGCCACGAAATAGTTAAAAGATCCCCTACAACTGCTGAAGGTGTCTTGCTACAGTGCTGTCAAATAAATGGGGCTGATAGCTACAGACATCTTCATCTTGTGCAGTTGGGCTGGAGTAGGTGCACACAGCCGCTATCTTGTCTGACTGCTGGAAAAGAGACAAAAAATGGAGATGAGCAACCATGTATTTGGCAGATAGGAATTAGGGGTTGTGTGTCCAACACAGAGCGGATAGAAGATGTGTCCAGCCATAGCAGTTTTTCATTGCTCCTGGCTTGCAGCCTGCCCCTGAGACACACAATCAAATGAGAAAAACAACAGAGATGTCGATTGTCCGCAGCTAGGCTGAGTTGTTAATGAAATTGCACATGCTAGAATGCTAGCTTGGATGCTCTGTGAAGATTTGCTCAGGGATTAGAATGTTGTGGTCTCACACTCATAGGCATCTGATTAGATATATACTGCTGGAAGTGTAATTTTGGCTGTGGAGCCTTTGGAACTGATAATAAAGCTTCAGGAGGCAAAAACTAGACTGAAAGAAGCCCAAAATAAATTTATAGAGCTGCCAGGAAGAAGTGTTTCTTTATAAACTCAGCAACTTGGGTTTGGAAGTCCTTGAAAAAGAAACATGAAAAGAAATTCTCATCTCAGATGCAGTGAGCTATTTCTAATGATACTATGCCACTGTTATTTTGCAGGTGTCTCCTATCTTTCCTTGGTGTGTTTATAATTGCAAGAAATAAAAAAGAGGAGCATTTACAAATTCCTTTTATTGACTGTGGACATATTCCTGGTAAGTAGGGCTTTTTTTCTGTGACTGTTATCACATAATGGGATGA
This sequence comes from Eulacestoma nigropectus, assembly GCA_013397775.1. Lineage (NCBI taxonomy): Eukaryota > Metazoa > Chordata > Aves > Passeriformes > Eulacestoma > Eulacestoma nigropectus. The sequence continues at coordinate 5,975 of VZTE01005270.1, read as the reverse complement.
CCCAGGAGAACTGAGTCACAAATGTGCTCTAGTCATATTTAATAAATATACTGTTTCCTTAATTTCTATTCCTGTTCCCAACAGATTTTTCAAAGAATTTTTCAGGGTTTTTCCAAGCTATTGTTACAACCAGTCAAATGAAAACAATGATTACCGGAGCAAAGAATGTTTAAATGATGGATTGGTGGGGAATTTGTTGTATTAAAATTCTTCACAGAGTTGTCATTTTTTCCTTTTCTCACCACATTTCCTTAGGACAAAAATTGACAGGCAAAATACAACCAGATTCTCACAGTTCATGCTGTGGCACACTGAATAAGGAAGATGACTTGGTGAAAAGGCAAAGCTGAAAGAAGAAAGCACTTTATGGGCCAATTAACAGGAGGAACGCCACTGGAACAAGGATCAGTAGCACCTTTTTATTGAACAAATTCAAGTATACATTGAACTCCTGTATGTTGATGAGTCAAAGTATTATTTAATCCTAATTAATTTATCCCATGATTGTACCAAATGTGTTCTAAAGATAAAGGAAGTCTTAACAAAAATGAAATAACCATTAATAAAATGGAATAGAATATTCTCCTAGTATCAATGCCTCCTGAGGACATTTTTAGAGTTTTAATTGCTTTTAAATGCACTAAGCACAGAACAGGATTATAAAAAGTCCCCTTTGGAACCCCTCAGATCTGTGTAAATGTTTAAAGACAAAGGTGAGAAATGAGAATTTTCGTAAGTGATTTCAAAGTATTCTGCTATATGTATAATCCCTTTTAAACCTGTTCCTTCCTGTTTAGGCGTCAAAACTGTGAGCATATATGCAGTAGACACAAACAGGTACACAAAAAGGATTTTTTATTATGTGTAGAGGAATAATCCTAATTATCTCCTACCATCACATTAATTCCCTTATCTCCCAAGGAAATTACTTGTGTGAGGAGCAGGAAATTAGTATTTGCCACAAACACAGGCATGTGGGCACACACACACATTTGAGGTGCCTGGTCAAGGCAGGACAAGGGTACTACACTTGACATTTTACATCCTTCCAGTTGAGTCCTGTGCACTGGGCTGGACTGGGCTGGGCTCTACAATCTGTTAGCATAGTCTGGTCTGAGTTTTAGCTCCTGTTTTCAGCAAAAGAAGGTTTTAGTGAAGAAAATGCATAGTTCTTCAGAGGAAGTGGGGTAGCCAGGCTCCCTCTCTTGGTATGGCTTGGAAAAATACCCCTAAAAAAGAAAAGCAGGGCAACTCCTGTTACCACTGGTAATTCTGCATGAGGAAAGGCTGTAAAAAACAGGACCACAAAGAGTCATGATAACTGTACAGTTTCACCTTCATTAAATGGTAGTGTCTCCACACTGATTTGAAGAGTGATGGGAACCATGGCAGTACAGGCATTCTTGTTCAGATTTGGGATATCTTGGTGTCCCTCCATCCCAGTGTCCCATCAGAAAAGCTTCTTCTAGGCATTCATCGTGGGCCCACTTATGCCTGCCTGGTAGTACTGATCCACTTCAGGCAGCACTGTGGGGGTCAGACATATCCTCTGCATAAACAAGTGAAAGTGCTCTTGAAAAGTGTTAATGTCTTGTTTAGGATTGAATTAATCTGCAGGAGGGGCCATAGACCGTGTGTATTTTGTTTCAGGTCTCTTTTTTTCCTCAAATAATTGTTTATTTAATTTTAAAATAGGTACAGCTGAAGATCCATAAGACAGTTTAATTTCAAATGCTGCAAAGCACACACAGAGCTGCAGTATTTCGTATGCAGCGATGTCCCTGGAACTATGGCATTTGGGGACTTGTGAAGCTGTTTTTCCATATGGATCTTTTCCAGCTGACACAGGACAAGACTGTGTCTGCACCTTACTTATACCAGCTGCCTGGCTTGGCCTTCCTTTCCTGCCTTACATCTTGAGTTTAAGTTTCTAAAGCTTAAAATAAAGAAAAAACCACATGACTTTCACAGGCTTTCTCCAGGGAGTAAAGGCATGCCTCTCTCTTTCTTTTGCAAGTCAAATTGAAGCTGCTTTCTAAGTCTCAAGTGAGAGTATCTGCTAAAGTTGGAAATAAGAGGCCTACAGGTTTTCATTCTGTGACCTGGGAAACAAATGGGTGACAGGATTTGGTATTGTTGCTTTTTTAAATGATTGGCCTTGGGCATCTTTCCGAAATCTGTTTCCATGGCTCAGGAGGGCTGCAGGAGGTAATAAAGGTTACTGGGTACAGGATTTTCTCTTTAAAGCAAGAAATCACATGTACAAATCTGTGGCAAAAGTTATTATTTATTTTAAATGACTGTATTTCATCTTGAACAATGCTTTTTTTTTTCTTCCTATGGGTTTATTTAAAAATTATAAGGGTTAAAATGTTTTATTTTAAATCTAGTGTATTTCAAAATAATTTGTGGACCAAAACACTGGTAGAAATTATGTGCAATTAAAAGTTGTGATTTGACATGATCTTTGAGATGTGAATATGTTCCAACTAATTAATGTATTACAGGATTGGAAAAACTCGGTGATGAGAATTCATTACTGCTCTGCCAAGAAATGGACATGATTATTTTCAAGAATCAGTTTCTAATCAGTGTTACTTTCAGATTCTGCTTGCCATACTTAGGTTGCAAACACCACAGACAAATGCCTGCTAAAAGAAAAGCCTTTGCACAGGAACAAAAAAACATCTCTGGAGCCCTTCTCCTTAATAATGAGTTATTTTCTTGCAGTGGTTTTCCTGACATCAAATATGTGGGCCAGATAATAAGCTGCTAAACTTGTGCCTGCAGACTGAATTTTCCTGAACAGGTCCTCTATGGGAGCTGCAGAAATCATATCAGGAGAAGGTGTGGTAGGCAGGCAGTGTCTCATGTGGTCCCTCAGGCTCCAGCCTGGGATTTTTGACAGACCAGGACCAGCAGGACTCATTTAGTGCTTGTTCCACTGCTGGTCACGCTGCAGAAAGAGATGAAGTATTAACTGGCCTTGGGCCTGGAAATGGGAGCTCCGGAGTAGAGCGAGACTGTTTAAATTTTGCCGTAAAATATCAGGATGCATTTACCAACAGTTTCAGCTGGCAAAAAATAAACGAAGTTTGGACTGGATTTGTCTCTTTGCCCCTGGGAGGGGCCTGATGTTCACCTGGCAGGCTGATTGCCTGCTACTTGCCCCAGCCCAGCTTTTGGCAGACTCATGTTTTGCGTGTAAGGGCACTGGTCACCTAAAACCAAAGGAAAGAGGCGGAACTTTATAAGGGTTTGAGTTTCTGTGCTTTGAAGCTGTGGTTCCATGCACCTGGCAAGCTGCTTGAATGGATCACACTGCCAAAAGGCTCATCTTCTTTTTCCCAGCTGTGAGGTCCTGTGGCTTCCTGTGGCCAGTTCAGCTCACCCATCCTGCAGAAAGCATCTGCGTCCTTCTCCTTGCTGGGATGGCTCTCTGAACTGAGCCAAGCAGGCTGACTGGAGCGTATGGTGGGATGGATGTGAGAAGGGGGAGAGGGAGTGAGACCTCTCTTGCTTTGGCCGAACTGTAGTATTATTTCTCTCCTTCTGAGGCAATTCTCTATATAGCAAGCATTCTGCTAAGATCACTCTTCTTGTATCATAATGCCCCAAATGCAGCTGAGAGCTTCTTGAAACACTTTTAAGTGCCAGAGTCACTGGCTTGGGGCCACTCATCACTCAGTATACCCAAGTGTGACAGGGATAGGCAGCTTGTGGCAAGCAGCAGTGTCCCAAGGTCAGCTAAAAGCCTGGACACATGTCTGACTACAAATGATTCTAAGGACTAATTTTTTTATTTTCAGTGACTGTTTGCAATAAGGTGTATAAACAGTGCTGGAAGAATGGATTGAAAAGTCTTCTACACTCAAAATATTCTCACTCTTGTAATCTCTCCTTCCAGCTCTCTTTATGCAGGACTGATGGTTGCTTGCAGAGAAAAATGTTGTCTTTTGTAACACTGGGGTGCAGCTGATGAGACTGAGCTGTCTGTCAGTATGCCCTTTTGTTACTGTCCTCCGAGGCTTGACATTTTTCTTGTTCAAATTTGTTTGTTCATTCCTTCTGCAGAAATCAGCTGGACTGTGTTAGCAACCAGCTGAAAGGAGATAGAGGCTAAGTACCATAATTATTATTGGAGAACCAAGCTGGAAGATTTACAAACCGAGGCCACTGCAGGAGAAAAAGAGAAATGTTTAGTGCTCTTGGTTCTCAGGAGTTTGAGAAATCCTGGGTCTGCAATGTTTTTGGGTTCTGGGAAAGAGTCAGGGACATCAGTGAATAAATAGTGATTTGTTGTGGTTTTAGTTTGGGTTTTGTTTTTTTATTTATTTCCCACCAGTTTGGGAGTGAAGGATGACTATTCTCTGCCTAAAGAAGCAGAGAGGAAATACGATATTCCCATGGCAGATGGGAGATGTTTCAACCTTTCGAAGCTGGGAAGTTTGTAGAGGCACCTCCCAAGCACCTGGCTGATGTAACCCTTGAGTTGTAACATAAAAGGAGGCAGCACTGGCAAATACATCACTACATATTAAGCACTCCTGACCATGCAGAAAGGATCCTTGTCCTTTTGCCACGTGTTAAATCTGTTCAGACCACATGTGGCCAATCTGGCCCCCGAGGCTGCACATAAACATATTTTTGAAACATGCTAAATGGGATGCCTTGAGCATCATATCAGTGCCTCTTGGGTATGTACTGTTTTTCATGCAGAGCTCTTGCTGGGTCTTCTCTATAGGGAAAATAGACTGTGTGATAGCTATACAACACAGGATTGCTCTGGTAAGAAGATACACTACTGCCAGGATATTCCCATGATCTGGGAAGCGTTTATAGAGAGTGCCCTACAAGGAAGTTGTGTAAACCTGCAGTCTTGGATTACATTCCCTTTACTTTCTGATTCCCACCAGAGTAAGCATGGACAGTATTGGTATCCACAGAAGCAGAATTATTAGCACCTCAAGAATCTCCAGGCCTAAGTAAAGGGTTAGGTGGCTGCTGAGTAGGTTTTTTTATTTAATCTAAATCCCAGTTTTGCAGTTAGGCCCCTAAAGCTTGTCCAAGACTTTCGAAGCGCATTTCATAGTACAAATCTCCATCAGTATTTTGGTTGCTAATGGACTCAGGCATCAGGACCAGGAGAATTTGTGTCAGTTCACAAGGTAGCAATGAGAGGGACACTGTTGGGCAGGAGACTCAGAAACGTCGCAGGAGAGTTTTGCATGAGCAAAGAGAAATTACTCCAGGGGACCAGTAATCTACAGTGGTCTTCTGGGCTCCTTTTTGACAGTGTCAACAAGACACTTGTTGACAGTTTTCAAACTACAGCTACTGTAAAGGAATGATTAAACAGGTGATGCTAACACTGACTGCTTTACATGAAGTCAGTATATCACTCTGGTCCATGGCACTAATACCTTAAACATGAAAAGTGGCCTGTGGCCATTGATGAAGAAGCCAATTTCTGTACTTTGTTAAAACATTTTGGGAAAAATAGAAATGATTGATTTAAGCCTCCAGCACAAACATGCACTTGCCAGCTCTCCAGCTGAAGATTTCCACTCTTGGAATAGGCATTGCCTTGCCTAGATGAAATCTTTGGAGTCTGCTCCCAGGTCTTTTGCCAGAATCATTAAACTGGTTGAAATAACAGCACTTGTCATTTGTCTTCCATTTGATAGCTTGTGGGCATAAATCCAGAGCAGCATGAGCACAAGATCAGGAGTTTTCTCTCCATTTGAAAAAAAATTTTAGTTTTTCTTGAGTTTCGATAGCATGTATACCAGGTGCAGAGATTTATGCTGTCTAATGCTCTCCAATGCCCTCAGCCAAGAGTAGGAGAGAATGCTTGCATGGCACAGAAGCTGCCAATTCCTCTCTTACCAGTCATGAGTAAGCTGCCAGCTCTTACCTGTCATGAGTAAGGTCATGGCTGGTAACACATTGTACAGCTGTCTTTTTGAGGGTCC
>VZTE01005268.1:316378-367148 GCA_013397775.1 Eulacestoma nigropectus | reverse complement strand
TCAGGCAGCTGGACCAGATGATTGTCCAAAGTTCCTTCCAGCAGAACTGTTCTATTGTAACAGGGAGGGCTTTGTTGGTTTTGGGGTTTGGTTTTATTTGCTTCTACAAAGAGATTGTAATTTATGGTTTGTTGTACAAAACCACATTGTCACCCTTCTGCTACAGAGGGCAGTGAGTCATTCGTCTTCTGGCTTACTTGGTGTTTGCTAGTTGTATCCATATTTACATGTCACTCTTAACCCAGACTCGCTTGTATCCACTTGAAGCAGGTGATGATTAGGAATAGCCAGGGGATTTGCCAAAGATAAATAGTGTCACTAACCTGACAACCTTTTACAACAAAAGGATGTTTTCTGTCAACATGGGGAGAGCAGTGGATGTCAGCAACACCTTTGATGTTCTTTCCCACAATCTTCTTCAGGCTGGACAGGGATTTGAGCAGCCTGGTCTAGTGGAAGGTGTCCCCTGCCCATGGAAGGGGATTGGAACAAGTTGAGCTTCCAACCCAAAGCATCCTGTGATTCCATGATTCTCCTGCACTGCCTGGGTGGGCCGTGAGACAGGTAATAAGCTGGCTCAGGCTGTGCTCAGAGGGTGCCAATTGATGGCTTCCACTCAGGTGTACTGGTTTGGGAAGCCTTACTGGATGCCATGAGAGTAGGAAAGGTGGTATCTTATGCAGTAGCCATCTTCTCCACTACCTGCTTTTCGGTGATGTTGGCTCCTCCACAGAGCAGTGAAATAAATGTTCCATCCAGAGCCTTGTTCTTTGAAGAAAAACCATCCTAAAGAGCGTTTTCTTCAGTTTTAAGGCAGAGCACAATCTCTACAAGGCTGCACACTGTCAGATTGCACTGAGGATGCTGGCTTGTGCTCAGCGATGTGTTGCAACACCCTTCTCAATACAGTTCTAAGATCACACCTCTCTCAGCTTTTGACAGAAATACCTCTGTATGTTACGCGGCCTGTCAGTACCTAGTCCTGCTCTCCAGTCTTGTCTGTTCAACCCTTTCTCTCCACTATGGCGCACTCTCCACCTCTCCCTTCATCCCTCAGGACCAGTCAGAAGAGCTGACTGTCCTCTTCTGGGGTGAAGTGAAGTGAACAATGCCATCATTAGCAAAGAGGAAGAATTTTGTCACGGAAACAGTTGTCAGGCATTGGAAGGGGCTGCCCAGGGAGGTTTGGAGTCCCCACTTCTGGAGGTGTTCAAGGAATGCTTGGACGTGGCACTCAGTGCTCTGGGCTGGTCACAAGGTGGGGATTGGTCACAGGCTGCACTCAGTGGTCTTGGAGGTCCCTTCCAACCCAAATGCTTCTGGAATTCTGTGGCTGTGTGAAAAGAGAAGACAGCCCGTGCAACACAGTCAGCCTGTGCTGCTTGGGTGTGGCGTGATGCAAAAATATGAGAAGTCCATGATGTCGTTGGAAAAGAAATATGCAGGATTTGCTTTCTGCCAGGATAAGCTGATGCAGCTTGTTCTTTCCGGATCAGGTTGTTTATATTTTCTGCCCTTTTCCTACACCACTCTTTCTCTTTTTTCCCCTAAACTACTGACCATCACTGTTTAAAATGTAGGTTTTCCACATGAAAGGCTCTTTTTGGGAAGCGGAACTTTCCATACTTCTCTTTTTCGGACGTGTGGAGAGGGTGCTCAGGAGGGAGACGCACAACCCTGTGCTGTGGCTGGGGATGCTGGCACAGCTCCATTTAACCATCTTCCTTACACGTGAAGATCCTAAAGCTCCATGTAAGTTTTGCTGTTTCACTAAACAATAGAGCAGTTCCCTGAGGAGTTAGCGTAGGGTTATTTTATAATATCTTTCCTAGACCTTACTTCTGTATTCTCAGTGATGCTTTCACATAGTGGTGCTGGTGCACTGTTGTTTATAGGAGGGAGAGACAGGGTGGGTACGTGCACGTGTGTTTTTAGAAAGAATCATTGTGACAGGAATTTCTTGTCCAAAATTCTAATTTTTCTGAGACAGACTTAAATACTAGAATGTTGTGGATGCTCCACACTTAGAACCAGTGGTCTGACACAGTAAGGGCTTGGCTCTCTCTATTGGTTTTGCCTCTCTCTATACCGGTTTATGGCTGGGATAGAGTTAATTTTCTTCACAGTGGCTGGTCTGGATCTGTGTTTGGATCAGCGATGGAAGCACAGGAATGTTGTAGCTGTTGCCGAGTGGTGCTTGCACAGCATCAAGGTCTTTCGTGCTCCTCACCCTCCCCCATCAGCGAGGAACTGGGGGGTGCAAGGAGCTGGGAGGGGACACAGCCAACCCTGACTGACCACAGAGGTCTCCCACACCGTAGGACGCCGTGCTCAGCAATAAAAGCTGGGGAGGAAGGAGGAAGGGAGGTATGCCCAAGTCACTGTTATGCATGATGGAGCCCAGCTTTCCTGGGGATGGCTGAACACCTGCCTGCAGCAGGAAGCAGGGAATGAATTCCTTTTGATTTGCTTGCATGTGCAGGTCTTGCTTTACCTGTTAAACTGCCTTTATCACAACCCACAAGTTTTTGCACTTCCACCTTCTGATTCTCCCCATCCCGCTGCATGGGGCCAACCTCCCCCAGGGCCTGACCCCCAACAGGAAGCAGAGGCAGGATGGAGTGATGAATCCAGCATCCTGCCCCAGCTCACTAATCCTGCGTCACCTGGCTGACCTTCCCTGCCCCAGTCTCTGAGCAGCCCACCCCCACATGAAGACAAGAATTCGTGCCTGGCACCATTTATTTTTTTTTCTTGTAACCAAAGCTGACAATTCGTGTACAACACCCCAGGAGAGAGCAATGAATCAATTGTAAAAGTGTAAAAAATGGGCTTTTGTGATCTGTGGGCTCTACCAGCTCCTGAGCAAGAAATGGCACAGCTGACATGTGTAATGTAACAGGAGAAAGAGGTCGCTGAAACGTGCCCCCCCTGCCAGCAGCAGCTGGTGCTATGCCAAGAGTAACCCTAGAAATTCTCCATAAAAGAGCACATTGACTCAGGTTCTACCAAGAAACTCAAGGAAAGCAACCCTACACCTTGCTAATCTCTGCATCTTGGTAAGCACTGGAGTTGGGGCTGGTCTGGGAAAGCTGCGATTTAAAAAGAAATGCTGTGTATTTGGGTGCTCTGGAAGTGTAGCAACGTAGGTGAAGGATCCCGGAGTGCTGAGGATTTGGCTGTTGGTGGGGCCCGTTGGGCCAACAGCATATACAAGGTTTGGAAAGCTGGCACTGTGTGTGGAGAGGGAAGGGGAACAACCAGGAGGTGCATGGAACGTGGCGTGGCCGTAAAAGAACAAAAGCAACAACTCAGTCCCCCCCTAATCCAGGCTGGGAGATGTGGGTACACTTTTTGTTGCCCAAATAAGGAGAGCATTGGCTTCATCCTGGTATGGGGAGTGGGGAAGATGACCCCACCTCCAGACCTGCAGGACAAATTCTGCTCTCCCAGGGCAAACTGCAGCCATCCAACCCAGTTTGTGAAGTTCTGGTGTACAGCAGCCTTGGTGGTATCTAAAATTCCTGCGTAATACGTATTGTAACAGTTGTTAATAACACCAGAGATAAAGCATAAAATAATGCTCCTTTAGGGGCAAGAGTTCTCTCTCCCAAGGCCTGGGTACAGCCAAGTCTGTTAAACTCTGAACCTCCAGCTACAATAATTGCATTTTTACCAAAAAGTTTGAAGTCTAAATGTTTTAAGAGGAGTTTTCTGTAGGTGAACGCTGTTCCTGTTTTGCTGTTGTCCTTAATGTGCTCTTGCCAAACGTATCTGGCACGGAATTCCTGTCCTTACCCACCGAGCAAGAAGCAGAGGAAAGGGACAGCAGGCACTGACCATGGCCCCTCGTGATGTGATGTTGTGCAGGGTGACGAAAGTCCAACGCCCTCCACCAGCCCCCTGCCCGGATCCTGCTGTCAGCCCCTGGCTCCTCCGTCCTGCAGCCAGGAGAGGAAGGGATTCCCACTAAGGAATCCCTGTTAAACCTTTCCTTCCCAGCAAAGCTGCTGCGAACGCCGTGTCCCGAGGCACCTTTATTCCTGTGTCCTGCCATACCAGTGCTTTTCATGGCTTATTAATTAACTCCCACCCACTCATGGGAACACCTAGCCACTCCCTTTGTCCTCACCTATCCCAGCCATTTATAGCAGTGAAGGGATGCTAGAAATAGAGACGTGGCCACTACGAGCCAGAGGAGACAAACAGGCACTGGAGTCGATTTGCAAAGGAGATATTTCCCAGCTCGCAGCAGCATGAAAAGCCCTGGGTGCACTCCAAGGTAAGGGCAGAGGGAGCTGAGTGCTCGGGGTGCTGAATTAAAACTTGCTTTGCAGGAAGGTCTGGTTCAAGTAATCCCTGGAAGCTGTTAATAACGTATAGAGTTAGTTAGAGTTTGCTCCAGGGAAGGGATTCATTTTGCCATTAATGTTTCTTGCCTGTGTTTCAGGTCTTTTAGTTTAAAAGAACCTTGTTGGTTTGATGCAGATGTCTGTTATTTTTGGCTTAAGCCAAAGGAACAAGAAGGGGGTCCCAAGCCTTAAAACATCCATAGCTGTACCTCTAAGAGGGGTAGTTTTCCACATTTTCTTCCCAGAGGGGAGATAACACGGCACAGGCTGGAAAGGCAAGTGGAACCTCTGGCACCAGCCCTGCCAAGTGCTCTGTGGGTTTTTTGGCTTCTTAGAATTTTGTGTCTTAGCAGTCAGCTCCCAAATGCTTCTCAAAGGTCTTCCAGACTCATTCAGGTAACTTCAGCACAACATTTGAGTTGGGGCTTTCTCTCTTGAGCTTCGCTTTGCCAGATCTTAGAGTTTTTTTCCAACCTAAGCAATTCCATGATGCTGTTCAGGTCAGAGACTTGCAGTGTTGTGACAAAGGGGAGTGTGTGACACTAAGAGAACACAGCTTAAGGCTCTCACAGAGATGTGCCAGGGTGGTGGGTGCCAAGCAGGGGTGAAACTTCAGTGCAGGTTTGCAGACACAGACTCAGAATATTCTGAGCTGGAAGGGATTCACAGGGATCATCGAGTGCAACTCCTGGTCCTGCACAGGATAACCCCAAATACCACACCAAATGTGTGAGAGCATTGTCCAAATGCTTCTCGATATTGTCATAATTTCCATGACATGTATTTGAAGCACAGAGAGCCTGAAATGTAATCATTGTTGTCTGCAGATTTTCAAGCAGTTGTCATGTCTTACTCTTTCTGGAATGAGTACTGGAAGCCAGGTCTGGTAGCAAATCCCACACTGGCCCTGTGCTGTTTTCTGGGGGAGCAGTCACACTGTGATCAAAACAGAGTGTGTAAGCTCCAGATGAAGATCCTACAGGCTTTCTATCAGTAAAAACCCTGAAACATTTCAAGAGCTCATTTTTTTCCAAGCGTAAGATCTGCAGAAATGATGGGAGCTTGTTGTAAGAGGAGGGAAAGGTGCTCAGTTTGCTCCATGAGAGGTTTGTTTTCTCAGCCACCTTATTCCCACAGTGTGTGTGTGGGTGTCACGCTGGAGCCAGTGACAGCTCTGCGAGTGCATTTGTGGGTGGCTGAGCCCAGGGGGCGATGGGGACAGGACCCCTGCAGCGGTCAGGCACAGGACTCCATGGGTGCACTGACCTGCACCCTGTGTACCTGCAACCCTCCTCTCATCACCCCAGTCTCCGTTTTCCCACACTCCTCCCTGGGGATCTCCTCAGTCCCTGCCCTTGGCTCTTCCCTGGGACACCTTCCTCACTCGCCTTTGCTGGGCTGAGGTGCAGCAGAGTTCCTTCCATGTCACCACTCCCTGCTTGCTCTCTGGGCTGGAAGGCAGATATCTTTCCATCCATCCATCCATCCATCCATCCATCCATCCATCCATCCATCCCAGGCACAGCAACAAGCACCATGCCATGATAATGCATTGTTTGTCACCCCTGGGACAAGAAGCCTGCCATTTCTACGTGGGGACTGGCACCTCCATGGACCATGTCCTGCTGAGATCAGTCACTCTTGCTCCTTAAAACTGGCCATTCCAGGAAGTAACTATAGTTTTGGCCTAGATAATTCAAACTTTCATTTCTCCCTGTGTCTGCAGGGACAAAATCTGGCTGCTGTTTGGTTTGGGGCACATCCAGACAAAATGGGTATACTGGGAGCATTCAGTTAGGCTGGAGATAAGCTCGGTGTGCTGAATGTGTCTGAGTATTTGGAGGCAGAATGGCATTGTGTAATCCTTTAAGTAAACAGCTATTAAAATATTGTGGGATACCTTGAGATGATAAGGTGCAGAGGTCTACAGAGCCTGTCTTCTTGCAGCAGAAGGGATTGATAGTTCTTCTAGAGGGTATTGTGATCCAGATCTGCCTTTCAGGATGGTTTTGGGTGTATGTGATTTGTTTGCCCCATAAAACATCACTCAGAGTTGCCATTTTGGGGCCATTACCTAAATTAATAAATGGACTGTTACTGCACCCATTAAACTCAACAGAAAAAGTGCAGCAGGAGGATGTCAGTTTAGGCAGGGTGATGTGCTTTGGAAAATCGTCACACCAATGGCAGCTTCAGTTTAAATGAAAGACCGAGAAGATTGGTGGGGGCTGCATGTGGCCTGCTCGCTGCCCATGAGCTCCTCTGCCTTTCTTCTCCCATCTCATCTCCAAGGACAGGGGATTGTCCCACTCCCATCCCCCTAAGAGGTCTGGGGCCAAAAAATTAGGAAATCCTGATGAAGTCTTGCCTGCAGGTCTGTCTTGAAACTCTTCGTGCAGAAGCTGTGCTGCAAATTCTTGTCAGAGGTTGGTACCAGCTGTGGCTGAGGGTCTTCCCTGGCTTTTGGAAGGGCTCTTGAAGGAAGGCTTGAAGGCTTGCTTGCTCCCTTTGGAGAGTGGAAACCATGAGTGTGACCATACCATGCTGTAAATTGGGATTATATCTTCTCAAAACAGTGTAGAGCCTGAGCCAGATCTGCTGCATTTTGAGCATTCTGCAAACATGGAATTCAACACAGAGTTAAAAAAGCTTCTAGGATGAGAGAAGTCAGATCAAACTTGGTGGTGGAAAATTCCTTTTTGGTGGGCATCAGACCTTCAAAAGATCCTCTCTTTGTCCCAGCTGGAGTGCACTGGTGATGATCATGGTACCATAGGATGGTTTGAGTTGGAAGAGATGTTAAAGACCATCCCATTCCAACCCCCTGCTGTATGCAGGGACACCTTGATACATTGTGGTTGCTTAATTAGTGCTGGAAAAGACTCCTGCCTCATCATTATCCAGCCCTCCCATTTGAAAGTGGAGTGTAATAAATCCATTACAGGTGCTGTTGGGTAATTTGATTTTCTGTCTTGAAAAATTGTATATATATTAAAAAAGAACCTCAGTTTAGTGGTTTTTTTCCAATCCCCATCTTCTGGAGTGATGTGATTACAGGAGCTGCTCAGGTTTCTCACCAGGGAAGTCTTTATACCCCTACAAAGGGCTTGTTTTCTGGTGCATAATCTAGGAGTTTGAATAGTGAATAAGCTCTAAAGCCCCAGAAAACCAAAAGAAAAGCAAAACAAAAGGCAGCCAAGCAGAGCAGGAGGCTGTGGGAAGAGCTTAGGCTCTGCCTGAAGCACACTGTGTCTTGCCAAAGGCCAAAATTAGGAGAGTAATGATGAAAATGCAATTTCTCACTGTCTTGCCTCTAACACCAGAGCTGCTGACACAGCTCGGGGGCCAAAGGTGGCTGCCACCACCGAGATGTAAAACTCTGCTCACAGTGATTAAAGTTCCCAAGGGCAAGATGCAAAATGTGGTGCTTTGGGGAAGGACTATCGGATAAAAATCCACTGAAACTCTTCTTTTTTTCCAGGCATGTCAGGTGTCTCATCTTTTTCAGCCTCTGCCTGGGACTTACCTGCCTCTCGGGATTCTTCCATATGAAGAATAAGAATTACAGGTAAGTGGGGTGGAAGCAAGGTTTCACAGCTTCATGTGTGTGGAGCAGCCAGGACGTGACCTCTGACGCCTGATTTATCTATCATGAGGCTTGGGCTAATGCTCAAAGGGTGGTGGCCCAAAACTAGGTCCTAGATCCATGTTTGGGGAAGGAATTGAATTAGCCGAAGCGCAACCTCTTTGGGACAAAATCAGGTGTGTGGGAAAAGAAAAGGGGATTGAGCTGGAGTCTTATGGTAAGTGAGAATCTGGAGAAGGGGAAAACTGCCTGACATCTACACTGGACGGTTGGGGCTGGTTTGGATGCAGCCTTGGACCAGCTGCAGGTGTGGTGTCAGAGGAGCACCTGGGTTTGGCTTTGCCAGGTCTCAGAGGTGGGGTGCAGCACCAGAGAGTCTCTTTGCCCCATCTGTCGCCTTCCTGCAGCATTTCCAAGAGCCACGAGGAGCTGCTGATCCCTCCCACGCCGTGCCATGCCAAGACAAATGTCATGTTCCTCAAGACCCACAAGACAGCCAGCAGCACTGTGCTCAACATCATGTTCAGGTTCGCAGAGAGGTACAACCTCACCGTCGCCCTCCCTGCTGACCAGCTCTTCCACCTGGGGTACCCAAGGACTTTCCTGGCCCACTTTGTGGAGGGTTTTGAAGCCATAGGCCAAAATTACAACATCATGTGCAACCACCTGCGGTTTAACCCCTTGGAGGTAAGATAGAGCTGTGACACCTGCGGAGAAACCTGATTGGGACAGCAGGACTAACCTCTTCTCCCTCCCACAAATAGGTAAAAAAGGTGATGGCAGCCAACACCTTCTACTTCTCCATCCTAAGGAACCCCATTCCTCTGCTGGAGTCTTCCTACATCTACTACAAGAACAATGTGCCTGCCTTCAGGAGCTCCAAGAATGTGAACGAGTTCCTGGCATCACCCACAAAGTACTACCACCCAGCGGATTACAGGGAAAGCATCTATGCCAGGAATATCATGTGGTTTGACTTTGGCTACGATAACAACGCAGAGGATGACACGAAGTACACCCAGGCCGTCCTGGAGGAGATCGAGCAGAACTTCCACCTCATCTTGATAGCAGACTACTTTGATGAGTCCATGATCCTCTTGAAGCACGTTTTGTGCTGGGATCTGGATGACGTGATTTACTTCAAGCTCAATTCCAGAAGCCAAGACACTGTCCAGACATTGACTCCAGAAAGTGAGGAGCAGATAAAAGCGTGGTGCTCGCTGGACTGGAAGCTCTACCTGCACTTCAACCAGAGCTTCTGGAGGAGAATTGAGGAGACCATAGGGCTTGAGGTGCTGGAAAAGGAGGTGGATCACCTGCGGACCAGACAGAAGGAGCTCATGGAGACCTGTCTCTCAGAGCAGGAGGCAGTGAGGAAGGATCACATCAGGAACAGAGCTCTCTTGCCTTTCCAGTCAGGGGCTGCAAATATCCTAGGTTACAACGTCAAACAAGACTTGGACAACAGGACTCTGAGAAGCTGCCAGAAAATGGTCATGCCAGAGCTCCAGTACACGTCCTACCTTTACACTGTCCAACACCCGCACAAGAAGAGGAAGGAGCTGGGATTGCCATTGCTGTGGACCAGCCTCCAGGAGAAGATGCCGCTCCCAGTGCCCAACTAGGACATGTGGCAACCCACTGTGGCTTCCCACCACTTGGCATCACCCCTTGTCTGGCACGTAACTGACCCACAGGACTCTTGTGCATGAGGGGGAGGCAGTGGGGGCTTTCTTTGGGGTCGCCAAGTTGGTGGTTGGTCTCTTTCTGGGGACCTTGAGCCAAAGGCTTTGCATTTGGCCGGAACCTGGGTGATCCTGCCTGCCTGCTCCAAGCTGGAGAAAACCAGGCTGGCTGCAGCTGGCCTAGACATTCCAGCCTCTTAATCATTAATCACGAGCGTGATCATTTGCCTTCATTTGATTTTATTTGATATCCATCGTTACATCCAGTCTGGTCACAGCTCACTGGAGCAAGTCCTGATTTGGAGGGTTTAGGGGAGGGAAATGAGGGGAGCGTGACAAGGGGACACAGTGCTCGAAGGAGCAGGAGAGACGGTGGGTGTCCCATGCAGCAGCATCCACACTCAGTGAGGGCTAACCCACACATGCTGCTGGGGCTGCCTTTGGCATGGGAGTCCCAAGCATCCTGCCCAAAGCCAGGCAGGCTGGCTGCCTTGCCCAATGGCATGTGAGCTGTGCCTGTCACATGTGTCACCAGGGCAATGGGCCCCTGTCCCATGTGGGAGAGGTCGGTGCTCCCCTGGGAGGAGGTTTTGTGGTTTTGCCCCTCACTCTCGGGCAAGGATCCCTGGGCATGGATGGTCCTTCGGGTGCAGCATCCCCGAAGCCCTTTATCAGCAGATGCTTTTGTTGGGGCTCCACTTGCTGTGTTGGCCAAACTCTCCAGCATGGATTAGGAGGAGATGGAGTGAGGCACAGCTCTGGGCACAGCGGTGCTATCCAGGTCCCTGCTGCTGCCCTCACCAGCATGAGCAGGAGGAGGTGCTGGCTCAGCTTTAAAACATTGGGTTTTTGTCAGTTGGCACTGACAGGTGGGTTGGGAACATGTGACAAGCAGTGACACTGAATCCATTGGGCTTGGTACTGCCATCCTCACAAACCTTCCCGGCACTGCCACAGCAGCAGGGCCCTGGGTGGCAGGATAGGGAGGATGGATCTGTGGTCACTTGACCGGCAGTGTTGCCTTGGGGGCGAAGCTGTGGGGCCACAGCTCCAGCTGGGAAGCAGGAGTGATGCTGTCAGGGGGAGAGGGGTGAGAACCAGAGCCAGGATTTTCCTCAGCTGTGTTTAGCAGCTGAGGCAGGAGTTAACCCGCCCAGGTGTCCAGCAGGATCAACCCAGATTAACAGCACTTTCACGGTCCCTTGCTACAGGAACCCTCACTAAAATTAACCCAAGGCTTGAGAGGCTTTTGTAGCAGCCAGGCGGAGCTGCTGGAGCCACACGTGGTCACCCTGGGCCATCCCTGGGGCCCTTCCCGGGCAGTTCTGCAGCCTCCGCCTCAGTTTTCCCCTTGGAGCTTCTATCCGTGACTTGCCATGTGAATTTTGTCAAGCCGTTTTAGCTAAACTGATGACAGAGATGGAATATAGGTATAAAAATAGTTTCTTAGTAGCTGATCTATGTGCAGGTGGGGGTCCTGGGAAGGCTGCGGATCCTGGGAGGGCTGGGGGTCCTGACATGGCTGGGGGTCCTGGAAATGCTGGGGGTCCTGCAAGGGCTGGGAATCTGGGGAAGGTTGGGGTCCTGGGAAAGCTGAGGATCCTGGGAGGGCTGGGGGTCCTGACATGGCTGGGGGTCCTGGAAATGCTGGGGGTCCTGCAAGGGCTGGGAATCTGGGGAAGGTTGGGGTCCTGGGAAAGCTGAGGATCCTGGGAGGGCTGGGGGTCCATGGAAGGTTGGGGGTCCTGGGAAGGCTGGGACCCTCTGGACCACAGTTCCCAGGCTGGGGAGCTCACGGCTGGAGCACCTGGACAGGGAGGTCTGGCCTCTCTCAGCCTGCAGGAGGAGGGAACCTGAGGCAGGACATGCAATCCCCACCCCATGGATCCCCTCGCTTCCCCTCCCGGGGGTCCGAGCAAGGTGGCTCGGCAGCCGCGGGGCCCCCGGCTCTGCCCGGGCCCATAAGGGTGCCTTTGTGCCACGGGCGCCGCACCAGCGCCACTGCTGACTCAGGGATTTTTCCCGGGCACCGCCGTGGCAGCCCCGTGACCCATCGGAGGGGGGACCCTGCGAGGGGAGGGGGTGGCAGCGAAGCACTGAGGCGACAGCTCTGCGGAAAGCCGGCGACGGTGACAGCCGGCGTTACCCCGTGGTGGGGCCGAGGGACAGAGGGGACGCTCCGGCTGAGCAGGACCCGGTGAGTGCCTTCACTTTCTCCGGGGGGTGTTGAATCAGCAAAAGCTCCTGATGAAACCACAGGTGAGAGTGGCTTGTGGCTGCTCCAGCTGAGCCTGGAGGGGATGCCCATCTGCTTCTGTGTGATAATCTCCAGGGAAATATGGGGACATGTAAGCTGACCGTGGTGTCACTCCTGAAGGAAAGGCATTTGGGGACAGCTCTCGCTCATTGCCACAGGGACAGCCCGGCTGGGGACTCCACTGTCCGTGTTGTGCACCTCAGGTTCCCCCCGCAGAGGAGAGGAAACAAGGGGCCAGCTGGGTCCATTGCGCGGGAGGCACCAGAGGCACAGGAACACTCCCTGACCCTCTCACGATGAGCCTGGGCTGCTCCAGGGATCTCATCTGTGGGCTCTGCCCTCCCAGTGCCCGCTGGAAGAGAGCATGGAGCTGCAGGTCTCACCCTGCTCTTTGCTCACTGGCCTTGATTTTCCAGACAAGCATCTTAAATATCGAATTCCTTTTATTTCATTTTATTTTGGGGTCCCCAGGTCAGCCTTCTCGATGGTACCATATGCCCTGGCCCACCTCTGAGCTGTGGTGACTGGCCAGCGCACATTCAGCCCCTCTCCACCCCAGCCCTGCCCCTCAGCCCCTGCTCTCGGGGGGTTACCCAGACCCAAGCCCACCGAGTTAAACCCCAAGCCCTTCCAAGGACAACCCAGTGCCCCTGGCCATGCCCAGCAGCCAATCCCCCCACCTTCATCAGCCCACCACATCCTTCTGCTGCAGCTGCCATGGGCTCCCGGCACTTCCCCGCCCGGACCGTGCTCTTTGAGAGGGAATCCAACGGTGTCACGTACCGAGTGCCCGCCCTGCTCTACCTGCCCTGTGTGGCCAAGCTGCTGGCGTTTGCCAAGGAGCGGCTCAGCGCCGACGATGCCCACGCCAACCTGCTGGTGCTGCGCCGTGGCACCATCTACGGCAGCTACGTGGAGGTGGGACTGGGGTGCACCCAGCGTGGGGACACGCTGGGCTGGGGACAGACCGGGGGCTGTCCTCATCGCTTGTGTGTGGCACGGCCAGACTCCTGCGGGCAGCCTCGTGGGGAGGGGAGGCTGGCATGGGTGAAGTGAATCACAGAGTCATGGATTGGTTTGGGTTGGAAGGGACCTCCAAGGCCATCTCATTCCGTGCCCTGCCGTGGGCAGGGACACCTTCCACTAGCCCAGGTTGCTCCAAGCCCCATCTAACCTGGCCTGGAACTCTTCCAGGGATAGGGCAGCCACAGCTGCTCTGGTCAAAAAAGTGGGACAGTCTCACCCCTCTCTGTCCTCTCCCCCTCCTCCCTGGGCAGTGGGAAGACATGCGTGTGCTGGAGACAGCAACGCTGCAGCACCATCGGTCGATGAACCCCTGCCCAGTCTACGATGAGTTCACGGGCACCCTCTTCCTCTTCTTCATCACGGTGCTGGGCAGGACGCCCGAAGCCTACCAGATTGTCACTGGCCAAAATGTCACCCGCCTCTGCTGCGTCACCAGTGCTGACCAGGGCCTGAGCTGGAGCACAGCCACAGACCTGACGCAGCAGGTCATTGGCACGACCATCAAAGGTACCCATCCACAGGGGGGTGAGGAGAGGGGAGAGTAGCCAGCAAGGGGGTGGCCCTGTGTTTTGGCCTCCTGAAGCCATCAGTGGCATCTCTGGAGGTGACCCTGACATAGGAATCCCACACGCTTCCAAAAGGGTGGAAGAGGACCTCAAGCAGAGGGGAGAAGGGATGGAGAGAGTATCCATATCACTTACTGGGGGTGGGGAGAAGATGGAGAAGCCCCATAGCCATGGGTAGGAGCATGTGTGAGGGCAACCAGGCAGCACTGGGCTCTGTTGCCCTCCCACCCCACCACTTGGCTTGGCTTGACTGAGAGGAAGCCGTGAGGACCCTTCCAGGCTGGGCATGGCAGGGCACCATGGTGGTCACTCTCTACCCCATCCCACCTTCACCCCATCCCATCTCCGCTCCCCAGACTGGGCGACATTTGCGCTGGGCCCTGGGCACGGGATCCAGCTGCGTTCCGGCCGGCTGCTGGTGCCTGCCTACAGTTACCACATCGACTGCAAGGAGTGCTTTGGGCAGCTCTGCAAGACCACCCCGCACTCCTTCGCCTTCTACAGCGACGACCACGGCCGCGGCTGGCGCTTCGGGGAGTTCATCCCCAACCTGCAGACGGGCGAGTGCCAGCTGGTCTCAGTGGATGAGGAGGATGGATCCAATGTCCTCTACTGCAACGCCCGCAGCCCCTTGGGCTTCAGGGTCCAGGCGCTCAGCACGGACGACGGGGCTGTCTTCCACAGGGGGCAGCTGGTCCAGCGGCTGGTCGAGCCCCCCCATGGCTGTCATGGCAGTGTCATTGGCTTCCCTGCACCATTCGTGTATGTCCCCACCACCTCCCGGGACACTGTGATGCCCCTCCGGGGCTCAGTTCACCGGCTGCTCCCTGGGGCACTCAGGGGGTTTGGGCACCTGCCCACCCGATGGGCAGGAGGTGCTGAGCTGCCCACTGGCAACCACCATGAGCCAGATGAGCCCAATGAGGATTGTCCTACCCCAGGGCATCGCGATGATGCCCCCAGTGTCACCTTGGTCCAGGGGGACTCTGCAGCAACCCCCAACCCTACTCCCTTCTTCCAAGCACCAACCTGGATCCTCTACTCCCACCCCACCAGCTCCATGTCGCGGGTCAACATGGGGGTTCACCTCAGCACCTTCCCCAGGGACGCGGAGAGCTGGACAGAGCCCTGGGTCATCTACGAGGGCCCGAGCGCTTACTCGGACCTGGCTTACATGGAGCTGCCCTACAGGGACGCGCCAGTGGCCGGCGGCACGGCCATCGCCTTCGCCTGCCTCTATGAGAACGGGATGAAGTCGCCCTACGAGCAGATCTCCTTCAGCATGTTCACGCTGCACGACGTGCTCCAGAACATCCCCCTGACAGCCGCTGCTCCCCGGCGCGGCCGCGGCCCCACGCGCCACAGGGGGAAGAGGAGGTGCAGGAGCTGCCTCGTCTCCTAGAGCCCCCCCAGGTCAGCTCCCCCCACCCCCCAGTGCAGGATCCTGGAGCATCAGCCCATAGCCTGGGTCCTGCCACCATCCAGCACGGCCACATCACACAGAGGTGTGTTACTGTCCCCAAACTGGGTTTTATCTCATTTTTATTGCTATTTTTTAAATTCTGTATTGGTTGGGTGGAGAGCCTTTTGCCCCCAGCACAGCCCCAGGCTCCTCTCCAAGCGAGAGCCACCTCTGGAAGCAGATATTGGGGGGCAACGGCAGCAGTGCAGGGAGGCAGCCAGGGGTACCCTGTGCCATCCCTGTGTGCCAGGTGCTGGCCCCAGGGGAATGTGATGCTCCAGCTGTGCCATACCTGGTACCACCACCCTGCTCTGAGGGCTTTCCTCCCCATGTTATAAATAGTTATGCTATATAAATATGTTACATAATGTTAAATTCCTTCTTTTTCATGAAAAGACTTTTTCACAATGGTCTCTCTGAAGTCACTGTGAGGGTTTGGGGTGGGGTAGAGTTCCCTTCCTTCATCGTAGCTGGGATGGGGCTGGGTTTTATATTTGGGCTGATGATACAGAAATGTTTGTGTTGCATTACTTGTCTGTCTGGGCTTTTAGTTCTCTCTCTTTGTTATTTTCCTTTTCATTACTATTTATGACTATTATTTCAATTATTAAACTGTTCTTATGTCAACCCAGGAGCTGTCTCACTTTTACCCCTCCAGTTCTCTCTGCCTCCCACAGGATGGGGGTGAGTGGCTGGGTGCTGCTCAGGTGCCAGCTGGGGTTCAGCCACCCCAATGGCCCAGTTACTGTTTAAGCTGGTCTGGGCTTTGGTTTTTTAACGTGCCATGGCCATCCCTGCTTTCCTCTGACCCCTGTCAGTCTGGGGGCAAACCCCCTCCCAGCACAGGCAGGCTCAGGCCCACACTGGGTCCTGTAAAGGTTATGGGGATGGGGTTGAGCACAGGAGTGGGGTCCTGCTGCTGGGAATGAGCAGCAGCTGCTCCTGACACTTGTGTGTGGCTGAACTCTGGGGGGCTACACCCCAATTCCAGCTCTGCCTCCCGCAGCACGACTCCATCCAAGTGCCCCAGCTCGGCTCCTCAGGTCTCCTTCACCTCTCCTGCCCTGTGCAGGTGACAAACACCAGCTCAACTGCCCTAAATATGAACTGATTAACAACAGTGTCCAGCTCTTCAGTCTGTGACAGGACCATGTCTCATTTTGCACCAGGGTGAGTGGAAGCTGACAAGAGACAGACAACACGGAGAATAGAAATTTTCCGTTCCCTTGAAGCTGCAAAACAGAACTGAAAAACTAACTAGCAAATCAGATAAAAGGGTGTAAAAGCAGACACACAGGATGCTAAAGGTTGCTGGAACCAGTGGAGAAACAGGTAATGAGGAACATGGTGACTTTTGTGTAAAGTTATGTAACAAGAAATAACAGCTCGTGCCCTGAGAGAAGTTCAAGGCAAGGTCACGATATTGGGGCACTCGATGAGTACAACCACCAGAGACCCCTTTAGACAACCCTCTAGGACCAAAAAAGGACTTCCAGGAAGGGGTGGAGGCATGTAAATTAATCCTAGGAACGTGATGTTTATGTATTCTCTAGGAAGTCCTTTGTAATGCATATGTCTGATCATGATGGAATAAACACCCCGTTGTGAAGTTTCACGACACACATTCAGTTAGAAGGGATGTCCTGCGTGTGTCCAGCTCTGTGATAAACAGTGCCTGCTTTCTAATGCTTCTAATCATGTTAGAAAATTGGTTCTCTGCCTCACTTCAGTATCAGAAGGAGTGGCCGAGGCAGCTCATGCCGGGATGCTGGAAGCCAGGTCCTCACCTCCATCCCTTACCGGGCCAGTTTCCAACCCCAAACGGCCGCCAGCCCCAGGGGAAGGGATATGACCCGGGCTGGGGCATCTGCACAGGAGCAGCCCTTGGCACATCGGCCCCAGGCGCTGCTTCAGCACCTGGGGTGTCCGTCCCCACAGCGGCTCTGTCCATCTCACACAGGGCTCTGCACCGGGCCGGTGCCACAGCTCCTGCCGTGCCCCCTCCACGGCGTGTGCCAGCAGCCAAGTGACACCCGGGGTGACCCCTCCTCCCAGCAGCAGCCTCCTGGCACCGCCACCGGGCCCTACTTCCCCTCGCAGAAGCCACAGAGGCAGCCGAGGCAGCCGTTGAGGATCTGGAGCAAGGCCAGCACCATCTCGGCCACGCTGATGAGCAGCAGGAGGGAGAACAGGACGATGTGCCAGCTCACGATGCCCTCGGGCTCCAGGCAGATGCTCCAGGTTCTCCGATTGTACAGGTAGTTCTCAGCCCTGTGTGACAGGAAGGGGAGAAGGTGCTGGATGCTGCCTGCAGCAGGTTCGGAATCCCAGCGCTTTCTACCACGCAGAACCCCCCAGACACCCCACCCTTCATCCCGAGGATGAGCAGGGTTTGGGGGGTGATGGAGATGGAAAGCACCATGTGAAATCCGTGGCAGGTGAGGACTCCTTGAGCTACCAGGGTCTTGCATCAATCACCACCAGCAAGTGCCCACCCACCCCACCACCTTGATTAATCCACTTAATTAGCAGTAAACTGATGAGGCAGCACCGGTGACTCAGCCCCTCACCTGGCATCAGGCCCCTGGTCGATGGCATCCAGGAAGGGGTAACCCCAGAGGGCTCCGTGCCTGAGGCCGAGCTCGGTGGTGTTGTAGAAGCAGAGGGGGCCGTTGGTCAGCCCCACCCCGGAGAGGACGAAGCAGGCGGCAGCGCCCAGGAGCACCAGCTTGGAGAGCACCACGGAGATGAACGCCTGCAGGGAGCACCCACGGGGGGCACAGAAAGTCAGGGGGGCTCCAAAAGGCAGCTGCAGGTTGTCAGCAGAGTTTGGGACGGGGGGAAAATTCCCCTCCCCAGCTGAGGCTGAGGATGGAGCCATCACGGGGCTGGGCAGAAGCGGGCAGGGAGAGGCAGTGACCTGCAGAGCCCATCCCAGCACTCGCATGGAGCCCTGTCCTCTGGGGAGGTGGAACTCTGCCATGGCCCATCACAGGGCCATGGGAGAGCAGCACCCTGCCAGGACCTGCTGTGGGAGAGGGGGCACCCACCACATCCCACCGTGGGACCGTGAGAAAGGGGTCTGCGACCCGGCACAGGAGCGAGCGGGGGCCTGTGGCCATCCACCACGGGGCCATGGGAGAGGAGGATCCCTGCCACATCCCACTGCAGGGCCATGGCAGAGGTGGGACACGGCCACATCCCTGCTTTGGTTTGGGGTCCCGGCGCTGCCTTACGTTGTGGCGGGTGCCGCAGCCGGAGCATCCGGAGCACTGCCAGCCCAGCGCCGTGACGTGGGTCCCTGCCAGCAGCACCTGCGGGGACGAAAACACAGCTGGGGGACAAAGGGGAGCCACCTGCCCTGCTCCGTCCCTCTGTCCCTGCTGCAGACCCGGGAGGAAGGACGGGTGCATCCCGCAGTACTCACGGCGATGCCGCCTCCCCAGACGCCCGGCACGGCCTTGGCGTGGCTGCTGATGCGCCCCTGCAGCAGGTACTGGGATGCTCCGCCAGGGAAGAGCAGGAGGATGCTGGATGCCACGGAGAGCGTGCCCAGCACCAGCAGGCAGGGACCCACGATCCGGCTGCACTTCCCCACGCACATGGCTGTCCTGCATGGCAAAGGGGAGGAGGAGAGGAGAGGAAAGGGCTGCATTTGGCCCCGCAGCGCCCCAAAGCTTCCCCACCCTGAGCCTATCTCACAGCTGTGGGTGGATGGGAGTTGCTGGGTTGTGCTTTTGGCTCTCAGCCCGCCCCACAGGCACTGCCCCTACCTGAGGGGAATTTCCAATGGAAACTCTCATACTTCTTTGCCAAATGGGCAGTGGAGCTCCCACACCAAAGCCCAAGACCTGTGCGACCGCAGGGTTGGCTCTTCCAAAATGTGTCCCAGCTCATGGCAGGAGGAGATGGTCTTTAAGGTCCCTCTCAACCCAAATGAGTCTGAGGTTCTATGAAAATGTTACTGCAGGGAGCCAACCACCCACCACGGCTCAGTTTGGCATTCAGTGTTTACAACGAGCAGGAGGGAGCCAGGAATGAGGCAAAATCCTTGTACAAGGGCTCGTGAAAGCACATCAGTCTCCAGTCAAATCCGACAGCGGTTCCATCCCTGTCACACACTAGTCCTACCATAGGTCTGAGTATGCTGAAACTAATTAAATTTAATTAAGAAAACATTATGACCTACCCTCCAGTTCCACTGGCATCTTATTAAGTTATGAGTTTATCTAGAAAGCACCTGCCCATCCCCAGGTGATACCTTGTCCAAAATGGCCTCTCTTCTGTACCTACAAGACCCTCATCTTGTACAGGATGTCCATTGGTCGCTCTGGGACTGCTGAAGTCCGCGTGGTTTGCTGTTGTCCTGGCTCCCAGGTGATTTCTACCCTGAGTTCTTTTTGCTCAAAGTCGGGCTTATGCATTTTCCCCTTTCCTGGTAGATTGCAACCCATTTTGCACAAATCCCCCAGGTCGAGCTGTTTCCTGCTCTGGCTGATTTTTTTTCATGCTCGCTCTGGCCTTGCAAAGCAGAAGCAGCTGTGGCCCCACGGCACCACGTGGTTGTTTCCGTGGGAAGAGCTGCCTCAGCCCCCTCGTGCAGGGCCTCAGCACCGGGGAGGAGCGGCCGGGGCAGCGCGTCCGGCCCTGGCACTGCCCGAGGGGCTGCGGGGCCCTGGTCCAGCGGGGTCTGCTTGGGACCAGCCACGCCAGTCCCAGCAGGACACTGGGGAGGGCTGAGCACGGAGGAACAAGGCTGTGAGACCTGCGTGGAGAGGACACGAGCCAAGACACCTGAGGTGGACCATCAGCTCCACCCGTCCTGGAATTCCTCCTCTCTTGATTTCCATCCTCCCTGCCCTGGTTATAGGGAATTTAGGGCCTCCTGCCCCCAGTGAGGTCCTGCCTGCAGTCCAGGGATTGTGTGCGGTTGTTTCCCCCCACAGCCGTGAGTACCCAGCACTGAGTTCCACCTCCCCACCACCTTCTGGACCAGCTCCTGCTCCTCTGAGCTCACAGCCTGGGCTCTCCCCAGCCAGAGCCTTTCTGCACATCTCCCCTCAAGCTCTCCAAGGACTCTCCTTCCCCTCCACCGCTGCCCTCTCCCTGGGGATGGCAGGAGGTCTCTTTCCCTCAGGAAGCTCCCATGGCATGCTGTCCCCTCAAAACATTCCCCTGAGCAAGCAGCTCCTCGGCCAATACAGAGAAACCCCTGTGCAGGGGAGGCAAAGCCAAAGTGCAGGGTCCCTGTCTCCATCGGCACCCTTGAAAGCAGGACTCCCTTCTGCCAGCACATCCCCATGACCAGAAGCACGGAGATTCCAGCAAAGCCCAGGGAACTTGTCCTCCCACTTCCCAGCTTACCTGGAGTGATGGCAGGCAGATCCAGCAGCGTCCACCCCTCGGACGAGCCCTGTCCTGGAGGTGTCACGCATGGGTCACTATTTATGACGCCTCAGGGTGTGCTCCCCTCCCCTCCTCCCCCGCAAGGGCCACCCACTGGATCATGATCCTCCATCCACACACCCCAAGGAAGGATGACTGCCTGGATGAGCCAGCCCCTGCCAACGCTGTGGCCACGCTCCTGCCTTGTTCTTCCCCATTTCAGAATTTACACTGGCAGAGCTCCCTGAAACAGGCACAGCCTCAGATTTTAAGGCTTCTACCACAGCTGCACTAAATGCCTCAACCAGTGCCTGAGTAGTGAACACCATTGCTCCTGGAACAAACTGGGGGGAATATGTTGGGATGATACTTTCCTCTCTCACCAGTTCTTCAATAAAAGCTTCAGAATAAACGTTCCCATGTGCCAACTGGTTCCTACCTCCCGCCCTTTGCTTCCTCACAGGTGTCTTGGCTTTTCCTCACGTGTTGAGTGTATCCCCACCACGTGTACATCTCGTGCCTCGGTAATAAGATTGAAAGAGAAAGGTTATTTCTGGATATCTTAATTATTACAGGTCGTCAGACATCAGCATGTCCTACCCTGCCACAGCTGGCAGTTAACGCGCAATGGGGAAACTCCTGTTCCCACCGGGAAGGTCAGGAACGGGCTCAGGAGAACATGAATGACCTCTGTGTCCAAGAACAGGAGTCAGGGAAGCTGTAGCACCAAAAAATGGCAAAAATGGGGCACTTTTGTTGGCAGAGGAGCTGCAGGTGGCACAAGCAAAGAGAAGGAAGGCTCATGGGCTGTGCAGGCAGAAGGGAGAACCTTCTCAAAGAAGAGTTTTGAGAAGGTTCCTATTCCTCCTGCGTTCATCATGAGGACCTGAGGGTTGGGATGGGGCTCCCCATGTGCCATGGCAGTGAAGCCATCGCAGTGCCCGAGACAGCCGTGCTCTGACAGGGAAGTACAGGCAGCATTTGAGGTGCTGCCTTTGGTGCCCTCCCCAGCCTGCTCTCCCCAGGGTGACCCCCACAAGCAGCATTTGCCAACATTGGCTTTTCCTGCTTTTGAATCAATGAGTACGGGACTGTCAAGGGGATAAATCCTGCTCCAGGAAGAAACAGAAGAGAATCAGAGCCCTCCAAGAGCCACATAGGAAAAGATGAATGGGTGAGGCCAAGTTACAGCAGGCAACTCCATTCCTCTGGCAAAAATAAGCTGAGGAACAGATTATCTGACAGTTCCTCTGAAAGGAAAATCGGAGTTGGCACCAGGAGAGGAATTCCCATTTTAGTCACAGAATCTCAGCACAGTCCGAGTGGGAAGGGACCCAGCAGGACCACTGAGCCCAGCTCTGAAGTGAGTGGTCCATGCAGGGATCGAACCTGTGGCCTTGGCATCATTAGCACCGTGCTCAAGCATCTGAGTTCATCTCAGGGTATTTTATCCTTAAATTAGACAATCTAGTCTCTAAAATGAAGACAAAGACAACACATGCAGGATTAGCAGAGTCCAAGTTCTCCTTCCTCTCTTTTTTTACTTCGAAAGAGGGAAACCCATGCTCCACTCTGCTGGAAGAAAATGTTTTGCAACCCCATCCTGTGCCTTCCCTACGTCACAGCAATCTGAGGCTCCCACCATACACATGATCTGCTCCATCATCTCCCACAGAAAACCCCACGCCAGGAAGTGTGAAGCATCAGGGTGACAGTCTCTTTGCAGGATTGCTGATCTTTTCCTCATATGAGTAATCATAATAAAAAGGCCAATTTTAGCCCTGCACATGAGGAGCTGTGTGCCTGCCTTTCTCACACCAGAGTTCAACTGTGAAAGTATCAGCACAGCAATTACGGGCACGGAACTTGCTGCCAAGTCACCCAGTCCTGGTGCAGCCCATGTAACGCCATTCCAGCTTGGCAAGGTCCTCCTGCTGATTCCTCACAGCTGAAGAGGTGCCTTCACTTCCTGCTCCCCTGCCCTTCACCTCCCCAGACTCCTGTGGGCCGGGGAAATTGCATGGCAGGCTGGGTTTCAAGAGTGGTTTGGCTTCAAGGAGAACCAAACAGACTGAGCTGAGTTTGAACTGGCGAGAAGGAGCCGTTCTGTGCCAAACCAGTCTGCACCTCAGGGCTGGATGGAAGATGTTCAGCACGACTCTGGTCTCTCCCACTCCTCTCCGTAGCACCTACAAATCTATTGCTGCCACTACTCAGCCAAGACTTCTCCAAAATCTCCTTAGACAAGCCCCGCAGGGCGTTTGTGGCTAGAACTGACTCAGGAAACACCAACACTGTGCTGGACAATATTCACTTGAGGGCTTACAAACATCACCCGAATTTATAGTTCAGATAAAGCAACCCCGTGAAAAGTTGGAAGTCTACAAAAAGGAAAAATAAGTAAATGAAACCCAAGAGGTATTTTGAATTGGAGGGATCCCTGTAGCTCCTTGACCTGCAGACTGATGAAAAAAGATTCCTGACTCAGTTGGAACTGGAGATATTTTCCTAGGCTGCGTGAAGAGTTCAGGGTTTTCCAGCTTCAAGGCAGGGGCTGAGTTCCACTGTTTCAGTGGAGACCTACCTACAGTCAGGAACATGAGGATGACCCAAAACTGATTTCTTAACTTCTGTTTCTCCACTGCACCTGTCAAGTCCTTGTCCAGAAGGGGCTCTGCTCCTCGGCATTTCATGCGAGGCCACAACAGGAACGTCCCAAGGAGCCCAAAGACAACTGCAGAAGTCAGAGGCTCTGCCTTGACAACACCTGCACCAGAAGGACACTGACAGTTCAGAACAGAAAGCCCCATTTCCCTCTACTCTTTCACTGGGAAGGATGGAAAATCCTAGCCCTGCCTCTATTTATTTGTTTTCATATGGGTATTTTTCCTGTCGAGGCCCTGTGAGTTTGTCTCACTTCAAGATTTTGTATCCTCTAGAACAGCCTGAAGCTTTCTTGGGCAGTGCTGTCATCAACAGCTCCTCATCCTTCTACCCCAGTATCCTTAAGGAAAAACTCAGGAACTCCCCATATAACACAGGGACAGACTTTCATTAGAACTAAACCAACAAATAAACCCCAACCCCAAAAAACCAAGAGCTGAAGAAAGCTACTGAAAACAGTTTGTTTTATTTCCAGGATCAAATATTACAATAGGACATTTACATAATATTTATAAAAAATGCAGCAGTTGTGTATATAGATCAGAGGTTTCCTTGAGTTTGGTCCCTCCCAGCACAGTGAGCTGAAAACTTTTAAATTAATCCTCTCCCTCCTCCCACGTGAAGTTGCCATCACTGAAGAAAGTGACCATTGTGAAAAGCTGTCCCTTACAAACTGGATGTTCCCCAGTTCCAGGAAACAGCCTAATTTTAAAAAAAATCATCTGTCCTAGAGTCTGGTGTCTCTGAGTTGAGTTTCACCCAGATGTTCTTCGTATAAATCTGGTCTATAAAATAGCACCTCAGCCCCTGCTCCGCACAGCTTCAGCTCCACACCTTCAGTGTGGGCACCACTTCACAAGCAGTTACAAAGTGACTTTCCTCCGCACTGCAGACACTCCCAGCCATCAGAGACAGGGACCAAATCCCGAATTCCTGCCCTCACTCACAAGGTGCCCATGGAACACAGTGGATAACCCGAGGCAGGTTGAGGCACTGCTGCCAGGTGCAGCAGTCTCTGACTAAACCCCTGTGTGTGTAAATACATATGGCTCTGTTTGTTGGGAGGCACGGACACCAAGCATCTCACGGACAAGAGGAGACAGGAATAAAGGTCATCCCACAAAGGGCATCCATTAACCTCACCAGCTCCAAACCCAGGCAGGCCTGTGGGTACTTCCAACAGCAGCCAGCACAGGGCTCAGCATCGGTTTGTTTGGTCTTTGAAACAGGAGCTGTTCCATTGACAGAAAATCCCTTGTGAAAATAAATAAATAGAAAGGGTGAGGGAGAGCAGAGGCCGGATTTGAGTCTATGGGAACAGCCAGCCAAGGCACAGCCAGTCCTTACGGGACAGCAAGCACTTCACCCACCTAAAGCACATCTCTGCCACCCCTTCTCCTCTTGAACACCAGAATAACCATTGTATCAACTTCACTGAACAGGGATTAAACCAGAAGAAAGCACTGACAAACTAAAAAGGAATAAAAATGAAGTGATAAGGCCCTGAAATGACACAGATCTTCCCACTCACACGGACATTCCTACACAGGTCCCTGCATTCATAGTTCATTTCTATGTGGTTTGCTGAAAAACCACCACATTTCAAGCATCTCTGCAGCGTTTGCTACCTGACCAACAGCCCAAATGCTGCCCTGCCCCCAAAAGAAAACTGGTTTTAAGGTAGCCCTTGTTGCTGGAGTCCCAGTGAAGAAGCTCAGTGCTCTGACAGGAACAGGAATCCGAGACCCTTCAGCAGAGAGGCTGAGTTACTAAAACCTGCCCCAAACCCAGTTGCTGCAAAGGTACAAACCACAGCACCAGTGCCAGGGCAAGCTGAGTGTACAAACCAGCTCTGAAGGACACGGACCCTGTGGAACACAAGCTGGACAAAGGAGAGGTGTCACTTCCCCCTAAGAGCGGGATCTCAGGGGAGAGCTGATGGAAAATTCCTCTTTAGGTCAACTTAGGAATAGTGGTACATCTGGATGTCTTTTACAGACAACTGTATTTTACAAGGCTACCCGCACATACTGGACATTCCTCTAAGATTGGTGGTGTTAACTGAGCTGATTTACCAGGGAAAGCAATGCACTGCAGTCCACGAATGTCAGAAATGGTAAAAATCACAGACCTTAGTTCAAAGCCTAAAGAAAATCACACAAGTATGGCCAGAAATGTTTGGCCCAGCCTTTACCTGCCCTTTTTAGGTCCATGGGGAATGCTGTGAGGTTGAAGATGGTCATCAGCTTGACTTAAGAGCATGTAGCATCAGAAAGAACCAGAATTCTTCTGTGGGCCTCTGAAATGGGAAGAAAATGTATCAGCAGCACCTGGCAGGGAAAGCCAGTGCTTGTTCCACCTTCTGTTCCGGAATCCTGGTTGTGACTGGGACTACTGGACATTACATCCCAAAACAGAGCCGTGTTAGGTGAAGAGCACAGGCAAAGGGAACATCTCCAGCAGCAGCAAGGAGCTCCAGCTTCCAACATGACAGCCCCGACCAGTTCTGCACTCAGAAAAACCTCCACTGCTGCTCCTCCGAGCCCACCAGCCCTTGCAACACCACATGCAAATCCTGACCAAGTGACACCCGCAGGAAGCCACAAACCACAGCCTTTGAAGGATCTGTTTGCTTTAGCCTCCATAGTTCAACACTGTATTTCCCAATCAAATCTAACACATTTTTTCCAGGAATTTGAGATTCAGATTTCACATCTAGAAATGACTGTTTAAAGGCTCTTTCAACAGTGCCCAACCAGCCATCACCTTCACTGCTATGAGCTGTCCCAGGCAGGACTGGATTCATGTTTTCCATATTCCTCAGGCCAGCAAAACACATTCCTCCAAAGGGATGAAGAGCTGTAAAGGTTCTGTCCTGGTTGGTGCAGTTTCTCATCAGCTTTCAGCCCCCACAGCACAGGTGATGTGTGTCACAGCACTGGGTTTGTTTGGGTTGGGAAGGAGAGAGAGGAATGAACAAAGAGAAGAGCCACATGGAGGGATACATATTCCTTAAAAATTCTTTTCTCTGTCTCTTGCTCTCAAAGCAAAGCAAAAGAAAAGTGATAGAAAAAACCACACTGTGACACAGGAACCCAGGATCACAGTTTCCTGGAACAGAACAAACTATTAGAAACCACAGGAAAATGTTATTTTCAATGCCAACGTTCAATTTCCCACTCTTCTTTCCTCTGAGCAAATCCTGGTCTCATCACAGAGCTCAGCCCATATACAGGAGCAGGCCTGGGAGGAGCAGGGGAGGGAAGCTGCCAATAAACCACACCTGGGACTTGTTATTCCAACCAGACAGCTGGAGCTGCTTCGGGAAGCTTTAGGTCTACGTGGAAATGCGAGTTAGGAACCTGGATAACCAGGAACTAAAGGATCCTTCAGTCTAGAGGTGCCACTGCTGCTTCACAGACCAAACACAAGACTCCCCTCACTTCCCCGTGCTGGGAGCAGCCTCCACACCAGGGTGTCTTTACAAACCAAAGATGACATCTGGTGTCACACCAAGCACTGATCAGGAAACTGAGATGAGATTCTGCTTTCCTGACACTACATCCTGCAGCAGAAAGGGAAATCAGTTTATACAACTGCATGATTACATGTCAAACCTCAATTAGGAGAAGGAGACAGCTGTGAGCTGAAGTTTCCACGGGGAATGCAAGACATTTTCTGTGATTTCTTGCATTTAAAGGCTCCAAAGTACAGATGCTAGTATGAAATCAAAGGCAAAATATCTTGAAAAAATTGGAATATGTAAATTTCTGACTACTGAAGTCTTTAACAAGGACAATCATCTGAGAGTGGCAGAAAAAGTCAGCAGTTATGGCAGGTCCCATGTGCCCTTCCCCTCAGTGACTTAAGAGCACATTAAACTGAGATTTTAGCTATAAATACACAAATCCACCACACCATGCTGAGGGCTGTGCTGGTTAACTCCTGTACCACTGGAACAGCTGCTGAAACACCAAGTGACCAACAGCTCCATGGCTGGAGAAGACACTGGAGGAAAACCAGGGCACTGACTTCAGGTGCCAGCTTCCAGAGCTGAAAGGAGAGCCTGCCCTAAGGAGCAGCTTTCCATGCAGCCCTCCAAATTTAGAGGTAAGTGACAGTAGATGAACATGGAAACAGCATAAAAATCGTCCCAGGGAATTCAAGCCACCAGGCTGGGAAGTGTTTTATAAAGAATTAACTGATGCTCATTGCAGTCAATGCTGTAAAACCCCTGCAAAGCCACTCACTCCTGGAAAAACCAACCACTGTCCCAAGGAAAAAAGCCAACTGACTGTCACGTGTCTGTGGCAGGTGTTTTCAGAGAATCTCAAACCTTTACAGTACCCTTGTCATTTGCAAAATCCTGAGAGCAGGTAAGGAGACACTTGGAGGATGTTGGGAAGAGAACATGGAAAACCCACCCACTCCCACGAAGGAGCTGGTTCTGCTCCAGCACTGGACTCACAGCTTTGCCTCTGGGCCAAGCACTCAATCCCATATGGAGCACAGTTGTCTTTCTGGGGGGTTGGTTGGTTTTTTTTACTATGTCCACTGGCAATTTAAGCAGGAGGAAAACATGCAGGCAATCTAGAAGCCTTTGAACTAGGTGGGGCAGAGTATTTTACCACAGCTCAACCCAACTCCTTTCCAAAACCAGAATGTTGGATAAGAGAAGGCTGGAAGGTTAATGGAGACCTTTTGTGTAGGGAGTCCAAACAAAGGAAAGACTGTCCTGAAGGTTATGCTCTCTCTTTACAGAGAGATGCCTCAGTGCCTTATCACACGTTCTTTTCAAAAATAAATTAAACAAAAGAGATTTAAGAATAGCAGCGAGAAGGGTTTGTGTATTATGGCCACTCCAAGCTCCAGCATGCTGGATACACAGATCACTGTTTTACTTTATTCCAGGAAAGCAGAGGAAAGATGTCCTTCCCAATGCTCTCTGCAGCTGAGGAAGAAAATAAAACTCTGAGCACTCTCATTTGGTCACAAGAGCGGGAGAAGGGAGGAAGAGAGAGGAGGAGGGAGAAGGAAGGGCCAGTCAGCTGCCTGATTCCATCACTGCAATCCCGTGACCCTTAACTGCATATTTAACGACTCTTGTCCCAGGCAAAGAGGAGAGGGAGGAAGGCTGGGAGAACTCAGGCCACAGTGCTAATTCCTTTCCTGCACAAAGACAGTCTCTTGAGGACACAGGCCTGCCTCCTGTAACGTGATCTCATAGTCCAGGTGGGAGAGTTTCCTCCGAGGGAAGTTGGTGAGCAGTTCAAAGCGTTCGTTGGGGTATCCTTTTGACTGGACGTGTTTCACAAGAGCCTGCAGAGAAAGGAAGGCAAACAAGTGTCACAGAATTCAGACTGTAAAAAAAAAATCCTGTTTTCCTTTAAAAAGGAAGTTTGTAATCACGGACAAAGAAAATTTTAAAATCTGGAAATTTTGCGTAGAGCACAGACCCTCTTTTACTTTAACATCTAATTTGGCTCACACACAGTATGCTAATCACAAAAACTAATTACCAGTGATCCCTTACCTAACTGATGCTTTACACACAAGGTAAACTATACATAAAACGTGATAATGCATTAATGCAAGACAGCTGAATTCCACACCACACATTCAAGTCACAGTGAAACAGAATCTGAAAGAGAAGCCTTAAATATCCCAAAATAGAAGCCCCCTCATTTGTTTATCAGATATTGCCCCTACCCTAAAGCTAAAGGCCACCAAAGAAGCGCTTTTGTGAGGTAGCATTGACCAAAATAAATGCAGTACTTTTACTCTTTTTTTTTTTTTCTTTCTTTTCTTCAAGAAGCAGGAGAGTCTGGAGCTGTTTGATTTGGGTTTTTTAAAGATCTTTTCAATTCACAGACTTCTCTGCCTACAGAAGCAACTGGGGCAAGATACAGAGCACTGGGATGAGGGGTACCAGCCTCACACCCCAAGGAACAGCCATGTCAGGAAGAGCCCATGTTTGTGCTGTGGCAAGAGAGATTTCCCAAGTTCACCAGGAAACACAGCAGATGGGAACCTAAAGCAGAAACAGAGAGGGGCAGGGAAGTGGGGATTGGCAGGAGAAAAGAGGATAGAGCAACAGAGCAAGATGTGGGCAGAAGGAAGAGCTGTAGCTTTTGTAAGAGAGGAAGAAAAGATAATTCGTATATAATAAAGTGTGAAAAAATCAGGGGGTCCTATCAATACTGTTCACATTGTTTTGGTGGGCAACTTAAGCCAGTAAATCACAGCAAATCACAGCAACAAAGATGATCAAAATTCCTTCACAAACTACTGACTTCCAATATTCAGTCAAGTTTCCTGCCCACATCCCTCCCTGTCTCTTTGCAGGCCGGTCTTTCCTGCACACCTGAAACACTTGGCAAGCCAAAGGTATTCAGGATGTGGAGGAAAGGCTGAGCTGCTGAATAAAGTCAACTTAATTCGCACACAATGAGCAACTGCTTCTATAAAAAGGCAGTGAGACAGTGCTGCCTTTTTTTTTTTTTTTTTTTTGCTTGAGGGGGAGAAAAAGCATCATGGTAATATTGGAAGCATAAGCACCTCTTGGAAATAATGTGTGTAAAGAAGCCAGCGCTTCAATAACAACACAACAATTAAAAATAAAACATTTTTTAAAAAGCAGTGTCAGGGAGTTATCATCAGTTAAAACTCCTGAAGTGCAACTGTCTCCTCAAGCAACTTCTTTTGCTAGTTCTGGCCAGCTTTAAAATGGAAGCAACTAAGGGTTGAAAAAAATCAGTATGGAAATGATGTCCACAAACACCTGAGACTCAAGTCTGGATCTGACTGAAAGGCTCAAGAAGATCACATGAGATGAGCACAAATGCTGCCTGTTCAGCTCTGCAACCAAAAGATGTCTTTCCCCACAAGCTTTGACTCAGCTAAATTCCTCTGCTGACTGTAGAGCAGAAGGGAAATCACATGCT
Organism: Eulacestoma nigropectus; assembly: GCA_013397775.1. Lineage (NCBI taxonomy): Eukaryota > Metazoa > Chordata > Aves > Passeriformes > Eulacestoma > Eulacestoma nigropectus. The sequence continues at coordinate 337,221 of VZTE01005268.1, read as the reverse complement.
GAGATAAATTTCCTTTAACTTCCACAGTCCATAAAAGGAGGCAAACCAAAAGTCAGGATAATCAGGGATATTTCAGTATTACACTTATGTATGGCCTAAATGAATTGCTTAAGTATTCAAAAGTGCTACATGTTTAACAATACAATTTCCAACGCAAATTTACTTAACAAGCTGCATTCAAAAATGAGTCAAGCTTTTTTTTCCTTTTCTTTTCAAGCAGGAGAGTCAAGGATGAGAACATGAGCAGAGGATACTGTACATTCCTAGCATTGCTGACTCATTTCTGTAAGAGACTGGACCCTTTTCTCCCAAATCTACACAAAATCCTTCTGATGAGGTGTGCTTTTGCCTTCCCTATGACTCCAGCTTTTCGACTGATTACATTTAAAGGAGCTTAACTGGCCACTGTGTTCTGAAAACTCAAGGCAAATAGGAACACAGTGACCTCTCTGCGCTCTGCTTTCAGGTAAGCACCTGCAAAATTTTGATGGAAATGCCATTCACATGGACTTCTCCAAGGTAAGGAGCCCAAAGCACAGTTGAGATGCACACCTGAGGCACAGTAATTAAATAATATTGTAATTAATTTATTTTGGGAGAACTTCCTCTGAAGTCTGCTCCAACATCCACATCCAGAAGGGAGAGTGGAAGTATGATGGGAGAGATGGAGAATGAGAATGAAGAGTTTTGCCTTTGGTTTTACCATGGGAACCAACTACTTTTAGAAACAAAGCTCCAGAAATGAAAAAGCTGAGAGGTCATTTTATGGTAATTAAAGATTAATGCAAAAGCCATTTAGAGTAATTTCAGAATGGAAATGAGCAGTGTGGGGATTAAGGAAGACACTGGAGTGTACACAAAACCCAAGCAGCAATGGAGACACACAGGGGCAGTAGTTAGCAGAGAGAAATGACACAGAACACAGCAGAATGACAGGGAATGACCCCCTGGATACGCCTCTCCCACTAGATCCCATTTCAACAGTGCCACCCCAGGCACAGAAATTCTCCAGTTTTGGTTTTCCTGTGCTCAGGCAAGGATTCCCATTAACTCCACTCACCAGAAGTTTCGCTTGTTCGGGCAGTGAAACTTGTTCCCTCTTTCCATCTGGATACCTCAGCATCAGCTGTGCCTTTGGTCCTACACAAAGGAAGTCACTACAGGTTAACAACGGGGCAGCTGAGTGGAGCTCTTGTGTAGGTTTTAGATTGGACAGCACAGCGGGGTGAGGGACTGGAGACAAACACAGAGATCCAGTCTGTGGAGATAAATTTCTACCACAGTGCTCAAAATACACACATCAGGCTCAGGACTCTTCCAAAGCAGCAGTGACTGACAGCAGCCAGCGTGCCCAGAGCACACTGCACCTGAGTTACACCACAGTGGACTTTACTCCTGGGCAAGACACGAGCTCAGGGACCAAGAGGGCTCTGAGGCTGCGGCACTGCTGTGCCAAAGTGGTACTGCTGGTGAATCACTCACATGTCCACTGGCAATGAGGTAGTAAATCAGAAGGGATTTTTCAAACAAGGGATGAAACCAGGCTTGGCAGCCTATGAACAGTTTCAGGCAAAAAAGCCACAACAAAAGCCATAAAAAGCGGGCACTTACCATTCACGTCGAGGCCCCGGAACGTACTTTCAGGCTTGTCAGGTGACTCCTCCAGTGCCCCTGCATCAATGCAGGGCAGGACTCTGTGGTTTGATGTTGTCCCAGGCTCAGTCCTTGCAGAGGGCTCAGGCTGAGGCCTGCGGCTCTCCTCTTTTTTACACCCCAAGTCCTTGTGTGGAGACTTCCTCAGCTTGGCTGGAATCTCCGATTCCTCCTCCTCCTCGGATCCGCAAACAGAAATAAACTCCTCGCTTCCGGAAAAAAGCTCCGACTCCGACTCCTCGTCCGAACGGCTCTCCTGCTTGGCCTGCGAGGAATCAAAATGTGTCTCCTGGAGCGAGGCTCTGATGGCAGCTTCCAGCTGGCTGTCCTCACTGGCATCGATGAGGCTCTCCTGTGGGACGCAGACAACACACATACATCACAGCCCCTTTCAAATACGTACTGAAAACCAAAAGGACATCAGCCTCCCAGAAGGGAAGCCACTAAACCTGTCAGGAACACACAGCAGGGAAAGCCAGGCATGCTGTAACTACTTAATGGCTTCTCCTTGGAGTTCTGCATGGAGTAATACATTTTCCTTTCACACTGTGACTGCTAAATCCAAGCCAAGTGCCGAAAGCACAAAGTGCACAACAAAACAGTGACCCTGGGAGAAGGCATTCCCTGGCACGCTGTATTTTTGCATGCCCTTGCACTAGCTCATGGAGTCTGTCTGGGAAACCAGGAGAGCTGGATAAGCACAGGTGCTCCTTCAGGTGACTCCCAAAGAGCCTCTGACACTTACTGAGCGGGAGCATTTCTGGGGAGGGCTGCTGGAATGCCCGTCCAGCTGGCCGTGCTCACTCAGGAACCCGGTCACTTGGTCCAAGAAAGAAGTCACATCTAACTGGTGCCACTCCACGAGCTTCTGGCCTAGGGAACAAAAGGTGGCATCTCAAAAGGTGGCCTCAAACAGAATTTCAGCAAAACACTGCAGTTTAGTGGTCGAACACACCAACCCACTGCTGCAAGAGTCCCTGTTTGAGGAACTGCAGCTTCCCACAGGCTACCAGCTGATAATTATGGAGCTTCCTCCTTCCAGTCCCTTGCAAAGGGACAGACATAGGTACAGACCCAGTTTGTTTCCATTCTTTTCTTTTTGTCTATGGGAATGTGAGCACAGAATGGTGAATTTGGCCTCAAAATGAATAAACACCAAACCACTGAGTTTATGAAGAAGCATTTCTCCATTGTTGCATAATTGGTTCTAACCCTTGGCAAACAGCATTTGTTCCCAGAAGTAAAGTGCTAAGAAGAGTATCCTAACTTAAGGTGTAACATTAAAAAATATAAGTATTTTTGGGTGCTATAAGTCAGCTACAAAGAGATCTCAGCTCTGATCACAGACACTATCACTTCAGTTCTTAGAAACAGGAGACCAGACCAGCATTAGATAACCAGACAGCTGCATTATAAGATGATAAAAGAAGCTGCTGGATACAAAAGAAAAAGCAACAACTTTGAAAGAGCTGGAGGGAGAGGGAGAAGTTTGATTGTTCAGGTAAAAACCAAACAAAATAAAAACTCGAAGCCAAAATGCTATTTCAAAATTAAGATGCAATTTAAAAAGTCATTGCTGAGCCTTGCAAAGCTCCATGGGAGGAGCAGAAAGTAGATTAATGTAGTGCTTACAAATATTGTAGTTATTCATCACTTGATTTCAAGAAGCTTTTGAAAGACTTAAAAAAAAAAGAATTCTGAGTTTTTCCACCAGATGGAACTATTTTCACTTTCTAAGCAAAATACTTGCTAAGCTTCAAATACACAAAATTTCTGCAAGTTTTGGGTGTTTCATTCCCTTAGTTCCTCCGGGAACATGCTGAGTCAGTCCTTGAAGAGATTCTTAAGCCAAATGTAACACAAACTGCAGTGGAAGGTATTCCAGCCTACAGCTGTCAGTCCTTCCCACGGGATAACTCCAGGTAACCAGCTGCCACTTGTCTTACCTGTCCTGGGATCCAGGATGGAGACATAAGGGAAGTCTGCTAATTTATAAAACTGTATGTACCGCTGTCCTTCCTCGCTGTCATGGTACACCTACAAAATTGGGCAGATTAGTGGCTGCAGAGGGAACACAAACAAACTGCACCTCGAAAATGCACAAGAGCTTTTCTCTCTTCTGCAGTATAAACTGCAAATGGTACACACAGTTCTCAGTAATTCTGACAAGCTGGAAGTAAACATCCAGCTCTCCATGTATTAGAAGCGACATGGTAACATCCTGATTGCACAAGTGAAAGGCAGTTTATGCCTTCAAATGCACAGCCATGAATTACATCTCCATCCACGAGCTACACACACTCCATGAAACACGTATTTTCTGCAAGTTCGCCAAGAGAATTCCATATTTTTCAAAGAAATCCATCTTTTTTTCACCGTCCCATCTACCTAGGCACCAAGTGACCCACACATCTATCCCCAGGCAATTTCTCACCTGCCAAAAAATGAAGTGGTCCCGGATGATGTTCTTCACAGCCTCGTTGCTCCAGACGTCACGGTTGAGGCACTGGCAGGCGAAATCTTGCACGTTCTGAATGTTTATCATGAGCCATTTGTTCTGCATCTGACCACACTCCTTGGCCTGGAAGCAGAGGGGAAAGCTTGGTTAGATCAGGCTGAAGGGCCAGACACCACCGATGCCAGCAATGATCAGAGATGGCTTCTACCACTGCCAGACCTTCCACCAAACCCCTTCGCAGTGAGGAGGATGGACAGAGCTAGTGAAAAGGCACCCACAAAACAGAAGGCAGGGCTGAAGGATCTGCTTTAAATGAGCCTGGTTGAATTACAGAATCACATCGATGAACAGAGCTGCTGGATTTCAACAAGCCAAGCACAGGGTGGGAAAAGCAACTCGGAGGGGGGACACACATGGAGATGCTGAATAAAGTATTTATTCAGGGAAAAGTGTAGTGAGTCCCACTGATCTGACAACAAAGACCTGCTCAGTCTAAAGATAAACCCGTGGATCATCTCATTAAGTAGGCTGCATAATTGACAGAGGACTTGCATTGATTCAAAAGGACCCCTTCTCTGCGTGTTTTCTTTTTCTCTCCAAGTTTTGAGTTACTCTGTGACTGTCCAACTGCCGAATTAGGCATCCTTTTTTGATGCTGCTTATCCAGACTGCAAGTGGGGAGGGAGACAGGAAGGCGCAGGAAGAAATCTTACTGGTTTGAGTCACAAAGCTGGCACTGTCTGATTGCTTGGTTGCAAGTTAATGGTAGGAGTTTGATCAAGAATGTAATTCTGATCGCTGAACTGTCATACCTGTTGAAAAAAAGAGGGCTAGATCAACAGCAGGAATGCTCTTACCACCTGGAAAGACTGGAACTGGCACAGAACTCTCTTTGCATTAAAAAAAAAAAAAAAAAAAATTTAAAAGTTATGCTCACCATCCTGCTGGTAATCTACTGTTAAGGAATTCAAAGGACAAAAAATTCAGGGGAATCAGGATGTTATGCAAGATTTTGCTGCTTGGGCACCACTTTGTTCCCCAAATCGAAGTTTTTACTTTTGAAATTAATTTTAGCCAGTGCAGCTTGGAAGAGTCTGCCTGTCCACTGTGTGACAGACAGACAGACATGTGAACCCCACACACTCAGCTTCACCAAGGCAAGAATCTCAGCCTACAAAGTCAGTCTGCGTGGCCAAGTGCCCTGCAGAGGCAGCTTTTGTATGACTCAAAGGAGAAAAAATGAAGGTAGAAGCATGGAATAGTCCTGTTCTCACAAGGGGCCTCACACTAACTACTTACCACTAATTTACACTGCCAGAATCCAGTATTTGGTCACCTGGTGAGAAAAGTGGGGCAGGTGACACCTAAGTAACTGGCAAAGATCTTAAATACAGTCATCATGCTTTTAGTTAAAGGATTTGTTTTGAGCTAACTGTGCATTTTGAGAATTAATTCTAAGAAATAAGTTTGAGATGAGGCCTAGAGGTACTGCCCAAGTTTAAAGGGAACAAAAATCCTTATGGTATTTAAGTCAATTGGATTGCCTTAGTCCTGTGTTCTCATGTAGCCTGTTTGTTAAAAGAACACTCCCAAAAATATGTAATTAGAAAGCTGGAAAGTGCACCTTGCTCTTCTACCTTCACTCAGTATATCTTTCAATATTAATGAAAATCTCTGGCTCTACCTCTCCTCTGTCCAGCTAAGGGCCTTGGAAGGATGCAAGCAGGAAATTCCACACAGAAAATGTGCAAAACTGAGTTTTCACCTGCAGAACAGGCAGAGCTTTTGAAACTACTCTTAGCTTCCTTCTAAAAACAAGCTTTGGGTTTAACATTTAAAAGGACACAGTTAAACTGCTGCTATCTCACACACACAGCTCGGCTCTTATACAGCTCCAGGGGTTCTTCTGAGAGGGTGGAAGGACAAGAGTGTGAGAAGAAGAAACACTGTGGATTTAGAGATTATATAGGTGGGTCATTTTGGTAAGGGACAAAACAGCAAGGGAAGGCTCAAGAGCTGGCTTGTGTATCCCAAAAGCTGATGGATTTAGATCCTCTGTTTCCAACACCAAGTGCCCCCCCATTCCCCTCCTTCCTCGAGGTATAAAGGCCAGTGCCAGGCACTGACAGAGCCCACACACAGGGCAGTACAGAACAGCCACTCTTTGAGAGCAGAGCCAGTGAAGCCCACATGCAAAAACCAACCCAAAACAGTCCAATCTGGCCTAAGTGTGCCTTTACCCTTTCTGCCCAGTCACATATTTCTTCATTACAACTTAGGGCAGCAAACCAGCGATCTGGTGAGACAATCTGTGAAACAAGTCTACACTCAGTGCTGGATCTCCCTGTGTAACTCTGACTCTTGCACTACTAAAAAATAAGTTTTCCTCTCATTTGACTTCTCTGAACATGTATGGTTTAAAAATGTTGGGGTGGTTCCTGCTGGCTCAGTTTTGTTGAAATGCAATCCTTTAAAGGCAGCAGAGAGAAGAAGGAAGTGGAGCCAGCACCTTGTGACCCTCTGGACATGTGTGTGACTCAGTGTGGAAGATAACAGCTGACAGAGAGTCAGAGCAGGACACTATCAAACAAGAAATCTCCTGTTTGGGCCACACTTCCCCTTCCTACCTGGGGTAGGGCATAGATCCTTTCAGCACCCAGCCACTCCTGAGCCACAGCTGTACCTGCAGCTGTGCTGATCCAAACCAGGCTAGAAGCAACTTATACACAGGTAATTGCTCCACTTCAGTGCAGTGACCAGATCAGCTTCCAAATTATTGCTGCTTGTTAAGTAGAAACAAAAAAACCCCTCAGTCTCAGCTGTAAACCAGGGAGCAGCTAGAAAAGGTTATTGTTAAATGGGGAAAAAAAAAAAATACAGTCAGATTTGAAACTCAGCAACGTGACATTCAGTCACTTCACTGAAACCCTACTGATGATAAGCACAGAACTGCACACACCAGAACCATCTCCTCCCACAGCAAAGAGTGCAAACTAAGTCAGTTTGGTGTGTACCCCCCAAATTCAATCATCTCTCACATCACAGGCATGAAGAGAGAACACCTGTAGTTCTTGAAAGCAGTCTGAGATGAGAACAAAACCACACTGTTCTCTATCAGACGTGTTTGAGGTGCAATTTATTTATTCTACTTGAGTGATTTATTCCTAACAGATTCCACATTAATGGGAGAACTCCAGTTTAATCAATCACACACTGAACTTTAGAAGTACAGTGATCATAAGTTGTTCTGCATGTGAAGCACAATGCTTTTTCATATATACCAAGTAAAAAAACCCAAAACAATGTCAGTCAACACTTGAAAATTTTACTGCCATGAAGTTAACCTCACCTATTCCTAAAGCTAGTATTACTGAGTTAAAATGAAACAGCAACTTTTTGGGCCTTACTGGTAACAAAGTTTCTTTGTAACTGAAGAAAAATGAGGTTTCTTGGGCAAAACTAAAGATAATTACATGTACTCACTGTCAAAAACCAACCTTAAAGTACCCAAAGAGCAGCAACAGCTGATGAACGACAAAGATACATAAGACCAGATGTCACCACTCCTGCCAATGAAGCCCTAAATTCTAAATGATTCTCTGATAAATGTACATGGCTCAACCCTGGCAGGGTGTTCCTGCACACCCCAACCTCGGAAAGAAAACCCCACTTAGATCAAAACTTAACTACAACAGCATCACAATGACAGTATTTAGTCTTTGGCACTCCGGAATGTGATGAGCATCTCAGATTTATCATATGGTTTATATGCATTTATCTCAGCATACAGAGAAGGGAGAAGCCAACAGCAGCTTGCTAGAGATGAATTTTGAGACTGTGGTCACTGAGGCCCGACACTGTCCCAGGCTGAAGCAGTAGAGCAGTGTGCAGTCAGAAAAGGTAAAATGCAAGGGGAAATGGTCAACACAGTGAGAAGGTGAAGAGTTATATTGCAATGAAGTTGAGGAGCATCAGTGTGGAACGAAGGTTATCCCATGGGACAAGGAACTGTACAAGAACACAGCAAGGTGAATGCCAACACCAGAAAGTGTACAGGTCTTTAGAGTGCAGGTACTGCCCAGAACAGGGCAAGGTGAGTATATACAAACCCCTTCCCCACCCCCAGCCCACCCCTTTTAAAAAATTATTTGTCAAGACTGAATAAAAATGCAGAGACTTTAGGACAAACAAATCCATCAATCAGTTATTTCACTCTCTGACACCGCTTTTGACTGTGACAGATGCCACAATCAACACTGCTAAAGTCTCCATACGTTTCCAGCAAGGCCCAAAGAAAGACAAGCACCCATCTCAAATTCCACAGCAGAGCTCAGAGGGCACTCGCTGACTGTTCCTGGAGCATCACTGGTTGTTGCCACGTGAATTCCCTTTACTGGTGCCTTTAACCACACCTTTACTGGTTTCACCAACAGCTCTGGACCCCAGGCCCAGCAGGTAGCATCAGCTGGAAGACCTGAAACACGTATTTTAAAGTAAACCCTGCACCACAGATCACAAGGCAGGGACACCCGAGCATCAACTGCTTCAGGCTGCTCCTCTGCTCCCACTGCACCAAATTCCTTCCCTAGGTGGACACTGCTCTTCTCTGCCAGCATCCTTTCACACCTGGAATTTTGTCACAAGATTGTGGAGGGCACCCTCAGAACACAGGAATTAGTGACAAGGCAACTGATCTCTGGTGATTTGGGAAGCATAAAAAGAGAGATGGGGGTAATGGGATGAGAGCTGGAGACTCCATAAAGGCACACAGTGTTTCACCAAAAGTTCTCCAGCAGTGCTCTAGTACTTGTGCATGGCAGTCAAGGCACGTGAGAAAACGAGGTAAATAATATTTTTGTTCAGCTTGTGCAGTCGGTTCTCCAACATCTGTATTGCACCATTTCATCATTACTTTGCATTCTCATGCAGTAAAAATAATGATCATCACCATCATCAATCTCATCTATTCAAAGATGACCAGGAGAAAGTCCTGAATTTCTGAAGAATATCTGGAAATTACGGACTCAGAAATTAAAAATATATACCAATCTGCATGTTCTGTAATCATTAGTTAAGTCATTGATCCCCATCATAACAATTTAGGAATAGATCCACACAGGCCTACACGGCCAGGGAAGGTGGCACCTGAGATTGTTTAAAGCTGACAGTGTCCTGTATCTCTGGGATACTTTCCCCAGCACCACCAGAAGTAAAAGACAACCACTGTGATTTTATACAAGAGCAACACCTCCACTGAGGATGAAGTTGTGGCTTGATGGCAAAGCCACATTCAAATACTTTTACTCACTCAGGTATCAGAAGCCACTTAGCTGTGTTAACTCCACCTGAGCTTCTCAGCAGGGCTGCTCTGCAAACCACACTGCCCCTTGCAAAGTCCTCCCTCACCTACCCAAAGCAATCTCACTCCAGCTTGTTCTGTATCCTCTATGGAGACAGTTCAAGGGATGCAATTTTTCTTTTCTGACCAGCCTCCCTTGCTCACTGAAGTCTTTAATCAAGTGTGATTTGCCACACTGATACTGAAACATAAAACAACGTGGTCTGCACGGTCAGGAGCTGGACTCGATCCTTGTGGGTTCATTCCAGGTGACACCATCATCAGTGAAGCCCTTCAATATGTCACCAACATTCCCACATGCAGTCCATCAAATATTTATCACTGCCCAGTCTTTTGCAGCCTTCTCATTGTCCGGCCATGGATCCATCCTGACACCCTCCCCAGCCACCCCATAAGGATCTGCACCCACATGTGAGCCCTCACCGTTTCAAAGCTGCCTTTGTGCATCAGGTCAATGGGAGGTCTGAAGAGGTCAGCCAGCGTGGTCAGCTTCTTGTCCACTGCCCCTCCGTTCCGGAGCTCCTGCTCCTGCCGGACTGCACAGCCCCAAGAGGAAAGGGAGCGGAATTAGACTAAACATACTCACAAGGGGGATTTAGTACTGACTGAATGCTCAAACACAGAACTCCTGGGGTGAAATTCCCTCGAGCTCCTAGGAGGTTTGGGGAGAAAAGGGCTAGAGCAGTTAGTGGGAGGAATATGAGTGCAAATCCTAGGACATCTCTTAAGAGAGTTACAGGGTTAGACCCCACTGAACAAGATTAGCTGCTGTGTAAGGGCAGAACCCCCTTGCCTCGGCTTTCTCACATGCTTTCACTTTTAAACAATATGCTAATAAACCTGAGGGGTCACATACCAGTATTTGAAAACAAACGAGCAAAAAAAAGACGTGACTTGTCCCCAGTGATGCTTTTAAACGGGAAACTGAGCTAGACTGTAGCAATATAACTTTTAAAAGGAATATTTCTATTGCAGTGTTTCCATTACTTGACTGTGGGGCAATCCCAAAGAAGAGAAAGAAACAAACAGATTCAGTTTATATGGAGAAATCTCTTTGGATGTTTCTTTTAAAGCATATCAATTGCATCTGAAATAATACAGAACACACTTCCTACACAGACATGACCATGGACAATAAAGGTAAATCACAGAAGATATGTGATGTATTTTATGGAACCAGGTCAGCTGATATGGGCAATAACTATCCTATGGACAAAAACTTTCCAGTGTGGAAGGAGCTGTCAATGGACCAAAGCACAAAAACCATGCTTGAGCAGGCACACAGGGAATAAAGCATCCCTGGGGAGCAGCCCTAGGAGCCAAGAGAGAATCTGGAATCTCATGGCCACAGCTGCTTTTCCAGAGACAGCCAGAAAGTGATGTTCACCTGTAAAGTTCTGCCAACAAGCATGATCAAGTTTCACCATAAATCCTCACAGTGTATCTCTCACATGTTGGGCATCTCTAAATGTCCTAAGAGTGGAATCACAGGGTGATTTGGTTTGGAAGAGACCCTAAAGATCACCCAGTTCCACCCCCTCCTGCCATGGGCTGGAACACCTTCTGCTAGACCAGGTTGGAAGATGGTGAGAAAAAATCTAAGGGTATTGATTCTGTACATGGTGTATTTTCATTTACACAGCTGCCAGTGATTTCAATACTTGTTGTGTTCACCATTACTGGACAACCCTGACCAAACCTGTCAGGGGAAGGAAAGTAACTATCAACACATCTTCCATTTGGCAGCCAACCCCTAACTGTGTGGGAACATGGTCCGTGGACCCCAGTAACCAGTGACAGGACAAAAAAATGGCCTCAAGTTGCACCAGGGGAGGCTGAGATTGGATATTAGGGAAAATTTCTTCATGGAAAGGGCTGTCCAGCCCTGGCACAGCTGCCCATCCCTGCAGGGATTTAACAGACACGTGGATGTGGCACCTGGGGACATGGGGCAGTGGCGGCCTCGGCAGTGCTGGGGGAACAGTTGGACTCAGTCTCAGAGGACTTTTCCAACCTTACTGATTCCGTGGTTACACCTCTGGAACACGCCAGCAACATCAGCACAACAGCCATAACTCAGCTGTGAAATACCTGGTGGTGTGCTGCCACAGAATCCCATTCTGTGACACTTCATGGATGAAACAGCAGCCAGTGCTTTGGCATCTGGAGGTTCTGTGTATGAACAGCCAAGGGCAAACAGCAATTAAAGCCATGAGAGCCTCATGTGTGGCCAAGAAGCCTCAGGGCTACTCAAATGTAATTCAAGTGCCAGAATGTCCACTGCCTAGCCAAGAAGTATTCAGTACATTAATTTAATCTCTGCTTGGGTGTTAGGATTCTTCCCCCTTTTTTGTTCCCTCTAGAGCAGAAAAAGGGGGTTTTTGAGAGTTAGTAAGACAGTATTTAGTATACCAAAGCAGACAGAATATACTGTGATAATCATAATTCTATGATTCTGTATTTCTAATAATGTACCCTGCTATACAATAGGCAATTTAAAAATGTTTCAACAACTGAAAGCTGTCCTAGCCTACAACAGGAATGCCTTCTCCATCTTATTTGCATTAAAAGGAATAAAGCAGAATATCAGCCTTACTGATCTGTAGACACTTACTGGTTTCTGTCTGAAAATCCCGAAAGCCATCGAATATTGAGCGAGCAGGTCTGCGTCTTTTAGGAGCTTAAAAAAAAAAGTTCAAGAATTATTTGAAAAGTGTATTATCAAAATAAATACATATTAGTACTTTCCATCACACGTGTAGGAAAACAGAACAGGAACCCGAAGCAGGGATGATGTGGGAGTAGAGGTCATTGGGAAGGGCTGGAGATGGATGGAAACAGGCAGTAGGTGGTGTGTAAATTCCATTTCCTAACACGTCCTCCCTCCAGCAAACCCTAGCCCGGAAACAAATCATGTATCAACAACATAGAGAGGCTTAAAACCACTTCTGATGGGCTCACCAAGGCCCTTCAGCATGGAGTGGCAGTGCTGTCACAGCATCACCTTGTCACAATTCCAGTCAGTGTTTTACCCAAGGCCTTCAAGGGGATGAAAAACTTCAAAAGATTTTGAAGAACCCCATGAGAAAACATTTTTTTTATAAAGAAACACATTTGTTTTTTCCACAATGCATTTCTATTCCTTTCAAAACTCTTATCCTGATCCTGTCCCAACTTCTTGGCTGGACTGAACAGCCACACTCTTCCATTAGATCCAATGTCACTGCTTGCAAGGAAACCTTCAGAACTGATTATCTGCAGCTGGACAGAGACAGCAGCCCACGCAGGTATCAGAAATAGTACCCTCAAGTCCCACTGAAGTCCTAAGGTACAGCACAACCACTGCACTTGGAATGAAAACAGAACTGTCTGCCAAGATTATTCCAGCTACTTATCTCCTTTACTGTCAGCTGAAAGACAGAACTTTCAAAGCCCAATTGCTACAAGATATAATAAGTAATAAACAAAATAAAGTACGATACATACATCCTATACCCAGTGGAAATGTGATGACACCGACTATCATGGAAAAAGAAAGCAAGCCTGAACAAGGAACGTGCTGGGGAACAGCACCTCTCAACTCCAGGGAGTAAGATCTCCTTCACCCAGAGTGCTTAGGCACAGGCACAACCCTCTAAAGCCAACCTCAGAACAACTTAAACTCAGCTGGAATAGCAACTGAAGGACCACTTCAGCCAAAGCAGCATGTCCCTGCCAGGCTCAGCTCCAGCCTGGCAGCACAGGTGAAGAGGCTCTCAGCAGTCTAGGAGGATCCTTTATACTGAGTGATGGGATCCATGCATCCAGCAGGGCACAAATACACAGGGTCACCTCTTCAACTAGCAAAAACCTGAGCATCTACAACCACCTCAGTATGACCCATAAAAACAGAAACTGTCACTGTAAGGCTAGAGCTGAAACCAATTATCTCTCTGGGTTCAGCTGCTTTGTCAGGCTGCTCTGTGCCAGAAACACAGTGGCACTGGTGGATCAGACAGTGCCAGGAGAGTATCACTGATCCAGGTCACCTCAGTGGTGGTCAGTGACAGCGTGACTGAGATCAGTGTGTAACAGGTAGGTGTAAGATGACCAAGACAAGAAGACCATTAGGGTCAGTAGATCTTAATCCTGATAACCCACACGAGCCAATAGATCTTTGTCAAAAACTCTGTTGGGCCACAGGAAAAAGTGCAGAGAGTTCCTCTGTCTTCAGAGAGGCATCGGCAGGGCATCTTCCTCTGGGTGCACATTTACTGCTGCAGAACTGCCCTCCTCTGCTACTAAACACCCCACTTCCAAAATCCAGGTAGGATGGGAAGTGCAAGGATTAGATAAACACAGTATGTCTTTGTTTTCGTGTCACTGCATCTGATGGCTGAGACCTTTGAAGTCCAGCATCACTGTTGCTGACAAGGTGGCCTTTCAGCAGCAAGGGGAGTCACATGAAATGACATCAATGAAGCTCATAGAAGTGCAAAAGCACTTCAGCAAAAGCAGACACTTTGTATGTGTCATTCCCTTTCTGCCCAAATGCAAATTAAGAGTGTATTTCAAATTGTTGGTACTTTAAGCATCTCACATCAGCATGCAGAAGTGGAAGCTAAGTTAGTCCATTTCAGTGATTCATATTCTAAGAAGTAAACATTTTCTGATGGGTCTGGGGACTGAAGCATATTAAAAGAGTCGAAATTTTCCAGCTCCTAAAACAGACAGGAAAAAAAATTGCTACAAGGACTAGAACTAGAAAAGCTAATACTGCTACCTGTGCAAGTACAGCAAAAAGGCAAGTGGTGTGCACCTGTACTGCCTGGCACTGTGTGCTGCCCTCTGAACCACCCCTCAGCTTGGGCATCCTGGCTAAACACCGCTCTGATGGTGAAAAACAGAATCAAGACAAAATCAATTCCAGGGTAAACCTGAAGCTTGGCCTCCTTCTCCTTTCTAACACAGGAACTAAATGATAGAAAAGAGCATTTTCCATGGGTGTGAGACCACTGCAGTGATGAGCACTTGCACAGCCTTCCTTGGTGAAAAGGGCAAAGCTCTCAATCCATCTGACATGGCAAAGGCCAGCCCAGAAATGGCCTGGTCCACATGAGAAGGACAGAGACAAGAAAAGGAGCTGCATGGCACAGCTTAAAGAGCAAATTAAATTCCTGCTTGAGAAATGGAGAAGGTTATCAGCAACCACACAGTTCAGCCCTTCTTTCTGATATGTCATCTCCTCGAGACTCAGGCATTTGTCCTTTTCATTTTCACTCATCAGCCAAGGCTCCATCTTCCATCTCAGCATCTCAAACATTTCCACAGCAGTACCCCACTGTTCTGGGCCCCCAGAACACAGATGTATACTTAATTAAGTTAATTGGCTGTCACCACACAAAGTCTCATGAAACAAGATTTAGCAAATTAGTACCCCTGGGAATGTAGCATCTCTCGTGTGTGAGGTTTTCAATACCACTGGTGTTATTTCTTCATATTCAGCAAGTTTTGATTTTCTTTCGTCACTTAGCTCATCTCAAGGTAAAGAAAACAGAAACAAAATAAGAACACAAGCCTACCTCCAAACAAGGGCTCAGGCTCTACTAAGATTTCCTGCTTTTGAGGAATTGGAGCTCGTACTTCATCCCTATCAAAGGAGAAGAAACAAAAAAGAAAATATCAGAGACACAATAATATTCCAAGTACTGCACAAACCACATCTCATTACGCTCCAAGGCTCCTGCAGCTTGAACCAGGTAAAGATGCTGCTGTACCATTGCACAGAATGAAGAGGTTTGGGATTAAGTGGGACCTTGAGGGAGCCATCTGTTCCCACTCATGGCACTGCTGCTGGAGCTGATATCCCATGCACTGAGAGCTGGCATGGATGACCACTGACAGAAGATCATGCAAACCCCTGAGTGACCTGATCCCAGGCTTTGTCAATCTACTATTTAAACGTTTTTTCTTCTTGAAAAACTTTGTTAGAACTCAGAGAAGTTTCTAAAAACTTAGCAAAAGCTGTCAAATAATCCACTCACCATCCTCCTTTCCTTGCTAGCTAAATAGAAAAAATTTATCTTCCTTATTACCAGCTTTTGTCTGTCAGACGACTTTCTGCTTCCACCTGAAAGTCACACCTCTCTCTTTTCCAGAGGAAGGAAAACAAGATCAAGATGGCCATTTTCCCATTTTCTGATGCAGTTCTTGGCTTATATGTGAGGGAGCTTACTTAGCTGGGCTCCCTCACATGTCAACAGCTCAGTCAGTTATGCTTGCAGAGACTTACAGATAATCTGAAACTACAATTTGGAGAAGAAAGGAAATCCCAAGGAAATCACAAACATCACTGTGACAACGGTGTGGTCACCTGGCCCACAGATCTGTGGGGAGAAGGGTTCATCCACTGCTACATCCTGTCTATGAACTCTCTCTTCCCTTACACTTCCAAGGTATGAAGTGTGCACTTTTCAGCTCTTGACCATGCAGGTTGCAGCTCTTGACCATGCAGGTTTCAAAAAGTACCTCGAGATGTCAGCAGGATGCAATAACCTTGCTCTTAATCTCCACAGCTTTGATTGCTCTGTGCAGCTAGTTACTCTCCATTTGCACATTTACTGTTCTCTCCTCCTAGGAGGAACACTAAGGTGATCGGCACCTGGAGGGTGTCGAGTATAAAAAAGAAAGCATTCCAAGAAAAATCTGAACTCACTGATGTGCCAGAAGTTGCCTAGAAATAAGAACACTAACTGGCTTGTTTAAACTTTGTTACCTGTCAAAGCTTCAAGCAGGAAGGCACCTCACATCACCTATAAAGGTTAGCACTAAAAGAATTGTTTAAATTTATATATGTGCTTCAGAAATAGGAGGGACAAGGATTTTCCTCTAGGAGTTAGTAGTCTTTTTCCTGGAGTGGAAGATTTTCATAAGGACAAAAGCCTGGCTTACATTTAATTTACCGTATTTAATGCATGTGATTCATACCACTCAAGATATTCCCTTTATCCCAAGCAGTCACATTAATAGGCAGCACTGAGACTCTCTGCCACACTGAAGTGGAAATTCTCTTCCCTTTGCAGGCATCTGATGTGTGAGAGACTCATGAAAGTGTTGAAGTTGCTGATTCCTCAGCATACTGGTGTACAGGGCCTGGCCTAAACCACCACAGTAAAACCCTCACAAGTCAGACTCTTCTCCCACGTAACAAGAGACAAGATGAGACAAAATGGCCTCAAGTTGTGCCAGGGGACGTTTACTAGATATTATGGCAAATTTCTTCACAGAAAGGGTTGTAAAGCACTGCCACAGGCTGCCCAGGGCAGTGGTGGAGTCACCATCCCTGGAGGTGTTCAAAAAACATGTGGATGTGGCACTTGGGGACATGGGATAGTGGTGAACATGGTGGTGGTGTTGGGTTGATGGCTGGACTTGATGATCTTTGAGGGCTTTTCCAACCTTATATTCTAGGAATCTCTGAAATGGGAATAAGGTGGCTTCATTTATAAGAACCAACCAAACAGAACTCTCTAACTGCCAAATTAGTGTAAAGCAAGATTGCTGAAGCAATTTAAAAATAAGAGTCTCATATTACTGGACCCCTACTTTAATGACTCGGGCTTTGTGAAAAACAGTAGCTGAAATCTACAGAAAACTTCTGAAGTACATGCAAGAGACTCACTTCTGGTCTACAAACCAGAACACCCAGAACAACGCTGGGGCAATCCACTTAAAAAGATCAAAGCAGTGTGTATTGCTGTGAGTGCAAAGTGACAACTGCCTGATTTGTTGTGCTTTACACTGCGACGTTTGTAGGACGGGCTGGTTTGCACAGCCGTGGTCCCGGCTACGTACTCGGGGTGCGGGCGAACAGCAGACACCGCTGCGGAGCTGGTGCTGGGCTCCTCTGCTATCCCTCCTCCGTCCAGGAACATGGTGACAGCCATCTCCAGGTTGTTGTTGCATGCTTCAAGCATATGCTTCCCCACGCTTTCACTGGCACCTGGAATGCCAAAGGGAAATCACAGCGTTTTGACTGGGAGCGCCCACAAGAGCTTTCCCTCTCAAAGCATTAATAATTAGGAGGAACAGTTCATCAGCTGCCATTTATCCCCGAAGCACAACTGTGAAAGGAGACAAACATACAGAGCTCAGGGGGAAGGGAATGCTCGCAGTCAGGACTGCCAGGCTTCTTCCTGCCAGCAACTGAAAACCTAGTGGAAACCATCTGAGGGGTTTTAGCACGGTCTGGATTTTCTTCTAGAGGTCAGACATTTTCCTGGTACATGGACCTGCTGGAATGAGTCCAGAGGAGACCACGAAGGTGCTGCGAGGGCTGGAGCCCCTCTGCTGTGGAGCCAGGCTGGGAGAGCTGGGGGTGTTCACCTGGAGAAGCAAAGGCTCTGGGGAGACTTTAGAGCCCCTTCCAGGGCCTAAAGGGGCTCCAGGAGAGCTGGAGAGGGACTTTGGACAAGGGATGGAGGGACAGGACAAGGGGGAATGCCTGCATACTGCCAGAGGGCAGGGTTAGATGGGATATTGGGGAGAAATCCTTCCCTGTGAGGGTGGGGAGGCCCTGGCACAGGGTGCCCAGAGAAGCTGTGGCTGCCCCATCCCTGGAAGTGTCCAAGGACAGACTTGGAGCAATGTGGGACAGTGGAAGGTGTCCCTGCCCATCACAGCAGGTAAAACAAGATGAGCTTTAAGGTGCCTTCCAAGCCAAACCATTCCACGATTCCATGAATTTTCCAAGCACAAGCAGGCATACACAAAGAAATACAAAAACCTGACTTAACATTTTAACAGGAAGAATATTAAATCAGCTGCTAAAGTTTTTTATCCACTTGTAACAGCCATTTAGAGACGGAAGAAAAGACACCCTGATTTACTGATTCTGCTGAAAAGCAAAAACAAACCAGCAGAAGCTCAGTTTATCTAAGAAGGGAAAAAAAAAACCAGCCAAGAGGGAGACAGTAGTACTTGTCTACAGAGTTCTTTGTATAATGACTAACATTTATTCAAATTACATAATCATGGAATGGTTTGGGTTGAAAGGGAGCTTAAAGTTCATCCAGTTCCACCCCCTGCCATGGGCAGGGACACCTTCCACTACTCCAGGTTGCTTCAGGCCCTGTCCAGATTGGCTTTGAACACCTGAAGTGCAACTAATCCCAGTTTTGATGTTGCTGCTCAGGATGAAGCAACACTTCCTAACATCACCTGTAAGTCTTTCCTCAGAGGGATGAGCTTCTACCTCCCAACTTCTCCTCAAAAACCATCCCATCAACAGAAGCTCCCTCAGGAGAAGCAGCTGTCTGGCAACCCACTTCTTTACAGCACCTTCCCCATAGGTGATGGGCTGCCAAAGAGCTTATTTTCCTTTGGAAAGGCTGGTAGAGAGGAAGAGTGGTAAAATGCAGCTGAACCAGTCTGGGAGCAGCTTTGGGATCTGTAGTAATTCTTCCTAAGTTCACAGCAAGTCACCAAAAAGACAAAAACACTTTGCCCAAAACCAGGCTCACCAATAACATCAGTCTAGGCAAAACATATTCAGATGTTTCTCAGATTTTTCTGGGGAAGACTCAAGAAGCTCTGGTTTCAACACAGAATACGCTTTGAAACTGTGGAGATCACTCAGTTCTAAATAACCTGCACATCAAACCACGGAGAAAGCCAAATTGACTGAGGGAACTGGTTTCCCAAAACACCCAACCTGCCACAGCAAGTGTACAGTCAGTTGTATTTCAAGACTTTAACTGAGCCGAAGAAAGTGCAAAATAAAAACTAGTGACACCCCAAAAAACAACGAGAAGTTCAGGTTCTTCACTCAAAGTATTTTTTGGCATTTTTAGCTCTTTTCAATGTTAACTGCAGCAATGAAACCACACCTGTGAGCCTGGAACACACACACACACCACTTTACACCCCACCACAGAGTCATGCAAAGCAATTCATTTGCAAGAACTGGAAGAAAAACGATAATTCAACCCTCTGCTATTATTTAAAGAGACACTGGCACAGTGAAAGTGCCTTCACTGATTCGTCATCGTTCCTGAAGAAAGTGCCAGCATATCAAAGCTTTCAGTCCTTGTGCTGGAAAACAGAAAATTCTGAATATTTGTGAAGTTTCCAAGCAAATTTCACAGATATCCCATCATTTCCTTGGGGGAGATACGCATGAGTTACATTCTCTTCGCAGTACTTTCCTGGACGAGAGCACCAAAGAAACACAATTGTGCCACCAGGATCAAAGAGAAGCATCAAGGACTATTTCTCCTCATCCCTCATGCTGGAGAGTATTCCCTCAGCCTTTTCCCCACAGACAGGAGTGATTGCATACACTTACAACTCCGAGTTGAAAAAGCTACTAACACAAAGCACTGAGGTGTGAGCACCTGTCCACACCACACCAGCATCGGCCAGACAAGCTCCACAGCAACACACTTCTAGACACAACCTTAAATTCTGTTAAAGGGAAAAACAAAACTTCAAAACTCCACTTAATAGTGGATGGGTGAAGCCCAGTAGGCTGTTTTTTCCATTTCTGAAAGCACAGAGGGGTTCTCTTACGTTGAGCATAAAATGTGTCTAAACATAAAAGGTGTCAGGAAGAGGAAACCCAGCACAGCTCTGCCCGTTCTGGTTCAGGTTTTAGCAAATAGCTCCCACACAGGCACATATTACTTAAAACACATTTGCTGTAGGTTTTTTCTGCTCAGAGGGTTTATTCTATAAAGATTCTTTAGGAATAGCTAAGAGATCAATAATTTCCTTGCTTACATCCTGTTGTGGATTTGAGTGTGTCCAAGTACGGGGACACAACCTGAAACGGAGCTGGTCCGGACAACCGAATTAAAGCAGTTTCACTCCTCTTTGGCTGTATAGTCAATACATCTTATTAAAACACTCCTGCAGTATCTGACATGCAAAGCCATCAGCCAGGGGTAACTACGGCGAAGCAGATTAAACACAAAGTGGGTCAAGCGCTCCAAGTACACAACCTGAAGCGGGAGCTGTCACCTGACGCGAACTTCCATGGAAAAGCGACCCGCTCCCCCCGCCTGCGAACTCAATTCGCCGCAAGTCGCCCGCGCCACAGGATATTTCTGTTTTTCCAAAGGCGGACTCGGGGCTCAGCTCCCGGGTCCCTCCCGGCCGTCAGCGTTACCCGCAGGAGCGGGAAGCGGCTCCCGGGGCGGAGCGCAGGCGGCAGGGAGGGGAAGAGGCAGGGAGGGAGCAGGACACGGACCCGCGCCACCGGGACAACCGAGAGGAACCGCCGCTCAAAGGGAGGCGAGCTCTCCGCCGCGCAGGGAGCGGGGCCGGGCCCGGGGCAGCCCCGCCGCGTTGGGCGGCCCCCGGGGCGCGCCCGCGGACAGGCCCTGGCACCGCCGG
>VZTE01005268.1:293806-304886 GCA_013397775.1 Eulacestoma nigropectus | reverse complement strand
GCTGCCGTGGTAGGACGAGCGGGAATGGCTTCCCACTGTCAGAGGGCAGGGCTCGGTGGGACGTTAGGAATAAATCTTTCCCTGTGAGGGTGGTGAGGCGCTGGCACAGGCTACCCTGAGAAGCCGTGGCTGCCCCGTCCCCGGCAGTGCCCAAGGCCGGTCGGCCGGGCTTGGAGCCGGGGTTTGGTGCCCGGCTCTGGGCCCTGGCTGTGCTCACCCGGCCGCAGGAGCCCACGGCAGGTCCCGCCTCAGGTCCTCCTGCAGCATCTCCGCCTGCAGGTCAAACTCGTGCGCCAGGGTCTGCAGGCTGGAGTCCAGCTGAGCGAACCGAGCCTCCAGGGACAGCAGCCTGGTTTCTACTCTGGGCGGTGGAAAACAAGAGTGAGGGAATTTCGGAGGGGTTTGGGGCTCTCTGCCGTTACGTCGCACTGTGAACAGCTCCACACCCCGTTCTGAGGGTCCTCCCAAGCTTTGTGAGAACAAACGCCACTAAAAGTCAAGGTTTTTTGTCACATCCCCTGTCTTTTTGGCCCTTTCCTGGTGCGGAGATCGTACAATCTCCCAAGTACAGCTGCAAATTAGTATGTAGATATATCTGCAGCTCTCAACTGTGCATTATTAGTGGCATAGTTCTTCCTCTAAGACATTTTGAGGCGATTCATGCTTTTATTTGTAATGTCATGGTCTTTTGAACCATTTTCATTTAACATTGAGCAGAACTTCTCATTATTCCTCTGGTTCAAAATGATGCAAATAATAAACAAGCCACCCGCAGTGTTTTTCTCTCCCAACAGCTCATCCTGCTCTGGTTTTCCCTTTTATAGGACTGTCCTTCCATGGAACAACTGTGATAAAAACTGCTTCATAGCTTGTATTTATTAACTGCTTTTTCATTATTTGGTATCTGTTGTGTTTTTCCTTATTTAAAATTGTAAATTATAAGGATGAGGTTTTGAGTTTTAAGCTACTCCACTTTTGCTGAAGAAAACTGCCTGGTTTAAAAGAACTTGCTGTGTTGAGACAAGGTACAATGGAATGAAAGTATTTATTTTTGTACCCATTTCTCTCTTTCCTGGAGATACAGGGTGTGCTGGGCTTGTGTCATTTTGGGTGGGTTTTGTAAAAACAGCTTTCTCCACATTTTCCTCAGTTACCTGATTGACATCAAGGCATGTTCTTGAGAATCCTGAGGATCATAAAGCTAATATAAATAATTCAAATTTCCTTCCTAAATACTGAACAACTATCTCAGTACTATGTACTCAATAGTGATTTACTAGCAGAACATCATCTATTCCTTACAGAATTTTTGGTGATTTTTCTTTTTCTCTTACTGGCAGAACTGCAGGCTGTATCAGCTAACAATAACTACACCATCAGCAAATATTATTACAGAGAAGACCCTACATATTTTTCTTTATCTTCTCTTTTTTTCATTCCTAGTTTTCTCCACTGCTTCTGTTACTATTATCACTGTATTGTTTTAATGTTCAGGGAATTGAGCTCTGAGTTGTGACCTACCTGTGTTAAACACTCTATTCATGTCTTTGCCTCGTTTGTTGTGGCCCTATTATGTGTATCTTTGGCTGAACTTTTTGTAAGGACAAAATACACAGCAGCTTTCAGGTGGTGTCATTACAAAATTAAAAGCCCAAACAAAACAAAACCCTTCAAACATTTTTCCATTCTTTGACACATACCCCACGGTATTTTAAAGCCTGTTGTTATAAGAGACGACCAAAAATGCCATTTTTTCCTATCGGCAGCTCCTCCCTCTCCCTGCCTGCCCCTACTCCTGCCTCCCCCTTCTCCAAACCAAACCCTACTTTGGATTCTGTCTGCAGCTGACCTGAATGAGGAGAAAATAAAAAGACATCAACAGTGGCATATTTTACTAAGTATCCCCGACCTTAATTCATTGTCTGGCCGCTTGTGCAGATCCTTTGTCTAACGATTTTCTCTTGTCTCCTGAGGCTATGAGGCTTCCTCTGCAGCCTGGTGAAAGCTCATCTTACTGCGGTAGGACTCCTCTTGCTTCAGCAAGAATTTTGGGACTAAAATACAACTTTAATTGGAAAATTTAAGATGGTGTCATGTACAAATGCAGGGAGTTCAGAAGAATTGGAAGGGTTGATGTGTCCTAATTGGATCGAATCTGTCAGCACAGAGAGAGCAAGTGCAGAAGCTGAGGTGAGGTGAGTCGGGGTTTGCTGTGAGTGCGTTTCAGAGCTGGGTTGTCAGATAATGAGTGTCCTCGCCGGTGAATTGCTCCCTGGTTTGCAGCTTTTTATCATGGTAAATAAGCTTCCCCATGGCCCATTCTCCAACTTCCTCCTCTACAAGTAAGAGTAAAGTTATCCAAGATCTCATCACTAATGCTACTCTCAGTGCAGCAGTAGTTTCTCAGCAGCCTTCGGTCCAACGCTTTGCTGTTCGACCAGTTTTGTCTCTCAAGCATTTTTTTTTAATTGCCTGTCTGTAAATTAATCTCCTGTATTTTTAAGCACCTGCAACAAACATTTCAGCATTTGCCAATTTTGGATCTAAAAATGTCTGTTCAGTTATACCACGGTAGATCCATAACTGATCTCCCACAGGTGTTACTGAATTCTGATAGACTGAGTGCTGCTGCCTCTTGATCTAAGTTTGGAATGAAAAGAGGAAGAATGGATTAAACCTCCTGCTTTCATTTCCATCATGACCTCTGAACACTTTTTCCTTTAGTGTAAGTGAAGTTACCACTAAGTCAGTGACCTCTAACTCTGACTAGTGTGCACACAAACCACATCCCCATTCTTTACCAGAAAGCTTTTAAAATTCCCCTCCTGTTAGCACACAGAACATACTTGGAAGCCATGCAGTAGAAGCTCCAGCATTCCTACTTCTCTGGAAGTGTGGTTCTATCTGAAAGCTTATTTCTGCTATTCAGGCATTTACAGAAAATGACATTTTTAGAGCTGCCATGTGAGTTTTATTTTCCAGGCCAGTGCAGCACCCCGCACTTCTCCAAGCTCTCCCCATTCACTCACTCCATGGTATGTTAGACACACACTTCTTCAAGCAGTTGCCCACAGAATTAATTTTCACTTTTTTCTTTCAGGAGTGGTTCCATTGTTTCTCCCTCTGGTCAGGTCTCCAATAGCTACTTTTGTGTTCACCATCTTGTGAATCAGAGTCATAAAGGCTGTGGGTGAACCAACAGTATCTCGACAAGAGGAGCAGTTTCTTTCCAAGTCTGTCAGCTGTCTGTCAACACATAATCATTCATTTCCTAAGCAGAAGTACTGCATCCCATCAGCTGTGATACTCTTGATAGGGATCATTTTTACTGCAGGTAAACCACAGTTGTATGTATGACACCTGATTTGACTTTAAAACGTCTTGACACTGTTTGCATAGTTTGCCTGTAAAAGTAACATATCACAGAATCCCAGAACTGTTGGGGTTGGAAGGGACATTTAAGCCCACCTCATTCCATCCCCTGCCCTGGGCAGGGACACCTTCCACTATTCCAGGTTGCTCCAAGCCCTGTCCAACCTGGCCTTGGACACTTCCAGGGATGGGGCAGCCACAGCTTCTCTGGGCACCCTGTGCAAGGGCCTCACCTCCCTCACAGTAACATGAAAATCCAGATGTGAAAATCCACAGAGTGGGGACAGCATCCTGCCTGTCACTAACTGCTGAGAATTTCAGACCCTTTTTTGACTCTTTTTCCTGAAGATCCATGCTCCTATCTTTGTATCTGCTCTGAGCCACCACCACTGGTGCCTGCTGCTGCACAGCCGAGCACGGGCCGGTGCTAGTGGGGGCAGCTGAGGCCAGATTGTTTTACAGGAAGCCCGTGAACCTGTTGGTCACGTTCCTCTGCCAAGTGCAGCCTTTGGAAATGGAGGGTGAATCAGCGTCACCTATGTCCCGATTCCCCAGTGATGACGACTTGCTTTCCTTAAACTTATAAGAAAGGTCCATTATTGGGTTTTTTTTTTTGCTAATGATAACCACTTACTCCCTATCTTTGAACCCTCCAGACTGAGGCATGGTCTGAAAATCAGAAGTTCACCTCAAATCTCCAGTTGGAACAGCAAGCCCAAATTTCACAGAATCACAGAATATGCTGAGTTGGAAGGGATCCACAAGGATCCAACTCCTAGCCCTGCACAGACACCCCAGCAATCCCACCCTGTTCCTGAGAGCATTGTCCAAATGCTTCTTGAGCTCTGTCAGGCTTGGTGCTGTGCCCACTGCCCGGGGAAGCCTGTTCAGTGCCCGACCACCCTCTGGGGGAAGAACCTTTTTCTAATACCCATCCTAAACCTCCCCTGACACAACTTCAGGCCATTCCCTCGGGCCCTGTCACTGGGCACCAGAGAGACCCAGTGTCTGCCCCTCCTCCTCCCACATGAGGAAGTTGTAAACCGTAATGAGGTCTCCCCTCAGTCTCCTCCAGGCTGAACAGACCGAGTGCCCTCATTGCCTGGTGATACTTCATGCAGCTGCAGGCCATGGGCGATGGAGCACCTGCCCAAATGCTGCAGCAAACAGCGAGGATGGCAGCCACGGAACGAACCCCACCATGGAGCTGATGGCTCTGTCCCTTGTTCTTTCCTCCCCAGTGAGTGAAGGAGAGATGAAGCCTACGCATGAACCGCTCCCTCCCTATATACGCACAACGTCTATTTACACCCTGTTGCCCACGGAAGTTTCCAGGGAAGCACAGGTTTGCCGTGCTCAGGGATTGTCTGGTGTGCTGTCCCCTGCCCCAGCCCTCCGCACCCTCCCCGTCCCTTCGCGCGGCGCGAGCCCAGCCCTGGCAGGACCTGTTCAGCGTCTCATTCAGGGAGCGCAGGGAGATGCTGGCTTTCGCCATCTTCCTGGAGAACACCAACAGAAGAAATAAAAGCTGGAGCAGGCTTGCTCCTGTCTCCTGAAGCCGGCAGCAAGAGCAGGGACAGGGGATCTGAGTCCTGCAGGAGGTTGTTTGTTCCGAGGCTTTTTATAGCCTGTATATCCAAATATAGGTCATGGATGCACCAACACACGTTCATGGCCATATCACACACTGAACCACACAGCCCGACCTGACCCCTTCCTCTGCCCCACTGATCCCGTGTCTTCATAGATAAACTAATTCACAGGTAACACAAAAGGGAGTAACTACACTTTTCTGCTTTTTTTTTTTTTGCTGTGTTTTGGCTTTGATTTGCTGTTGCAGATCATGTCTTGGGCCAAAGTCTCCTGCTGGGAAAGGCTGTACAAGCAGATTGCCTTTGGTTTTTTTAATTAAAAAGGTATGAAGGTAAAATCTGATTTGGATGAGAATGAGTTGTGTTTGGTTGCAGGGAGCGGCTTTGAGCAAAACCAAGCAGCACAACTGGCTAATGATTTTCTGGAGCTGGGTATGTAAAAAAAAAGAGCTGGAAATTTTTTCCATAATAATATGAGTCTGGTAACAGCCCAGCTGGTGAAACACAGCAGCACAAACCCCCCATTAGTGCAGCAGGTCCTCAGCCAGCACTAGGAATTCAGTTCTGTGACAGGATAAGGACAGCCCGGGAAAAAAACCCTTTTTTTAAAATTATTTGCCCACTTCATGGGAAATCCAGCATGAACCGAACATGTCCAGAGCTGCAGCATTCCCACTTAGGTCTTCCTACCTTCAATTTGAAAATGAAGGGAAGCTTCTAGCAAGCCAAGTTCTGCTCACTGTGTTTCAAAGCTTTGGGAAGACAGGAAGTATTTGGGTAAGGAGAAGCTGTGCCTTTGGCCCTTTGTATTCCCCCTGTGATGAGGGTACAATATACTTTTTGACACAATTTTCTGTGAGTTTGGCACTATTAGAGTGAGTCTAAGGACAAGGGAGCAGCGAGAGAGAAAGCATTTATTAAGACAAGTGTAATGGTTCTTTTTCCCTGGGATACACAACTAACTGACAGCTGACCCAGCAAACAGGTGTAACAGTTCCCCTGCTCCTTCCTTTGCTGCAGTGAAAAAATACAGTTGGCAACCACAGGGAAACTCATTTGATTACACGTTAATTGATGCATCTCTAGTCTATACAGCTGCTGACAGAGTGATGAAAACCAGATTCCACTAAGACCAGTTTAAGCCAACTGGGACACAGCTTCATGGGAAAAGTCACACAGAGCACTGCAACAGCCCAAACCACATAGAGCTGAGCCAGTGACAGCACTGCTACTGTTCAGCAGCCTCACTTAGCATTGTGGGTATCTCCTTAGCACTAATTTCCTCCTCCGGCCTTAATTACATCAGCTTAGTCATGAACTAATGTTAACCCTAAATATAGAGACCCGTTTCACTTCAATTCAGGCAGCAAACTGCCAACCCTGCAAGAGACAGTGGCTGTGAACACAACAGCCACAGAGAACCAGCATGAGGCCAGGGACATCACGAGTGCACAGCAAATCCCTTCCCCTTCCCAGGGACCCAGAGGGGTTCACTGTCCAGCTCACTGTCAGTGGATGTAACTGGCTCTCAGAAGTGGTTTTGTCCCCCCGATTTCTGTAAACACCTGGGTGCCTTAAAGTTCTGGCAACAGATAGGCTGATACAGAGCTGGTCTGGTCAGCAACCAACACTCTCCTGGAGCCTTTGATCTCTGCACACGAGAGCCAGTTCACCTTCTCTCCGTGCTCAATGGTGAGCTTTGGCACAACTCCACGGTGTTCATCTGAGGCCACTTTGTTGAGCTTCCCATCTTTTCTGCTGGAAGCAGCTGCTTGGGCCTTCCTCCTGTGCAGAGATTTTGCTGGACTTTTCTGCTGCTTTCCGACCTTGCTGCTGACATCCCAGAGCAAGACTTTCCCGTCATTTCCTCCAGACAACAACCAGTACGCCTCCGGCATAAAGAGCACCTGTGACACTCCCAAGCTGTGAGCCTGGAACTCCAGCTCACGTTCAAACCTGACACCGGTGACTCGGAATATTCTGACTTTACCGTCTTGAGCTCCGCAGCCGAAGACGTTGCCACAGGAGGCAACGGACAGGGAATGTGCGAGCGGCGGGTTGAAGAACTGCCCGGCTGACTGCGGGCTCTCTTCCTCCATGTCACACTCCTGCAGGTTGGTGGTCCACAAGGGGCGAGCTTTCTGCAGGTTCCACAGCATCACCTGGAAAAAAAAAATAGGATGAATCAATAATTTGTGTGTTTTACATAAAATCGGATCTTTAATAGTAAAAATAAACAGCCACACTTCTTGCCCTAGCAGAGCTAAGGCTGTGCATGACTCCAAGAGGTGTAAAGCGTGTGGTGAGGAGTGGTTAAACTTGCCCTAATAAATGCAGCAAATCTTTCTGGCCTGCTTTCCAAACCCCCACTGCCATACTCCACAGTCAATGACTCAGACCTTTAGACCACGAAAAGGATGCAAACACTGCTCTAAAAGCTTTTGCATTCATCTCAGCAGTAGTAATCATGATGTACTGCACATCAATTTCTGAGAAGGAGGGACATGGAAATGCTAGCAGTGAATAGAGATCATTATCATTCTGGATTTCTGTCTCTGCTACTTGGCCTAAAATAGTCACTTCCAAGAACGTGTCTGCAAAATGGGACAGCAAAAGGCAAACAGTAGTTGAGGCTGTTGTTTTTAAACAGGCATATTTGTATTTCTTTTTATATCCACTGAGTAGATCTGGTTTGTGCTATGGAGTAGGGCATGCTTTACCTGCTGAGATGGGGCAGGTCGTGCTTTTAGACTTGCTCTTCCAATGCCACCCCACCTCCAAGCCCCCCATGAAGAATCCTGTGTCTCTTGTACAGCAGTTCAAGCATTACAGATTTGTACCAATTAAAAATAATTCTCTCGAGACTTTCATTGGATCCGAATTGACAATGAGCATTCTCAAGGCCAACACATCAAAAAGCACAAGTCAGTCTAATGCAGCACTGGTGTACTGTTTGCTTCATAAAGCTAAGCTTCAATTTGTTCTTAATAAAAATATTCCTTCAGTAGTAATCACCAATAAGAAGCACAGGAGTCTTTAAATTTAGTTCACAAAAGAGCCTGGCTCTGTGTTTCTGGAATCCAAATCACACTAAAACATCTGAAATACATTTCCTGTCACTTTCCTGTTTCAGTGTCTGCTGTTGCTGCTGCTTTAAAACTACTTCCACAACAACTGTGATTTACTGTAAATCAGAGGGGCTGGGTGATGCTTACAGAAAAAAATCCTGTTTTCATCACAGACGGCACTGCAACAGCCTGATGAATCCATCAACTGCTCATGAGTTTTCTGCAAACCAAGTATTTTCTGTCCTCATGGCATTTTCCCTGCTTCATCTGAACTCCTGAAAGAACTCGAGCAACCTAAATTTCAATTCTCATCAGCTATGGCTTCCTAGAGGGTTTGACAAGCCCAGAACATGTTTTGATGCTCGCAGAGCTCATAACTTGTCCAAAGGCATGGTGCAGCACAGTGCTTCAGAGTTCTGCAGCTAAGCTCCCCTTTGGGAAATGATGTATCTTAAATGCAGCCTCAATGCAGAATGATGCTCTTTTCACTGTATGAGAACACACTAACGAAATTCTGTTTTGGGATATTGACTTTCACCTAAAAACCAACTTGCTGAGCTACAATAAATGAAACTAATACTAAAAAGTCCACAAAAAATAATCATCTCCCTTGTACCTAGTTGTACATAAACGTTTCCAATTCTGATAAGAAGTTTCCAGCCACAAGCTTGTGTATCTGCATTTTAGGGACCAGAATTAAGCCAGATGAGGCACTGAGTGTTTACTCCTCCCAGAAAGGATCTATCATCATGGCTTTGACACAGAAAAATACAGTTTATACTAAATATCAGCATGTATTTGCTCTAATGGGTGTGAGATGTACTTCAGTTTCAAGAACACAGGGTGAAACTGCTCAACGCTGTCACACAAACTTCACCCTGACACCGCTGGAACCACAGAAACCTTCGAGAAGTGACAGTTTTCATATCGGGCTAAACCAGGAATGTGGTCAGACCTCAACCACTGGAAAGAAATTACTGAAAAATATCTGTTCTAGGTGGCCAGCTCTGGACTTGAGTTAACTCCCAGCACGGTTCTTCTCAGAATACAAAGGACAAAGTTTCCTCTTGATGAGGATAGAGAAGTGTAAAGGCAAAGAACATTTCACGCTTCCAAGATACCACGAGAACAATGGATAAATTATACAAATCACTTGTCCTCACAGTGATACGTTCCACTTGGAAAGATACTGCTCGACCTGCCTGCCTCAAGCACTGTGCCTTTTCCTCACCATCCTTTGCATCTCATCTGCAGCCAGAACTGATCCCTAGGGATAGCTGCTGGTTTTGCTCAGTCCAACAAAGAGCTAATATGGCACGAGTGAGCTTTGCAGAATATTCGGATTTCCCCCCACCCTGCTCGCTTTTGAATTGTAAATGTCAAGGAAGATAAAAACAGTGGCAGAAGCTGCTGAGTAGAACATGGCACAAACAGTCTTAGCACATAGTTTTTGGGCCAAAACTACTGCAGAATAGTGAGGGAGCTTTCCAGTGACTGCAGCTGAACACCTTCACGCTGGGTGAAAGTCTGTGGGCGCCTCGCTACACAGGTGGGTAATCACTGTTTCACTCCATTAACAACCGTGCACACGCATGCAAATCACCTGCATGTCCAGTCCACAGGAAACCAGGCTTTGAGGCCGCTGAGGTCGGAAGGCAACAGATGAGCAGATGTTGGAGTGTCTCAAGGACCGGCTGACTTTCTTGCTTTCCAAGTCCACCACCTTTATCGCCCCCGAGTCATCTGCCGCGGCCAGGAAGCTGTCGGTGTCGTTCACGGAGAGGCAGTTGATCTCCTCCTCGTTCCCGTGGAAGCGCTCCAGAGGCTCCTGGAGGGAGCGGACATCCAGCACGCTGATGGTTTCTCCGTGGGAGGTGTACAGCGTGCTGGGGCGGCGGGCGGAGAACACCACCGAGGTCACGTCCTCCGCCTGCGGGAGCCGCAGCTGAGCCACGGGCGAGCCTCCCCCATCCCAGAGCGCCAGCTCGCCCCGCTCCGCGCCGGAGGCCACCAGCCCTTCCGCGCTCACGTTCAGGCACAGTACAGACGAGGAATGTCCACCATTCCACTTGACTGCCATGCTTCAGGGACACGCCTGAAACAAACAAAAACAACTCCTGAACCGAGCTGGTGGTTGGTCTCATTACAGCACAAACTTATCAAGGAACAAGATCATCCTGCAAACTGCTTGAAACTCCAGTGTCCAGGTAAAACAGGCAGCTCAGGGCAGCTCATTGCCCAAGTGGAGCTTTCACTCAAACAGCAGTGACACCAGGCACAGCCGCGGTGCTGGCCAGTCTTTTCCAACCTAAATGATACAATGAGTCTCTTTTAAAGAAGTATTACTAATTTAAAACAGGTTGCAACACATTTAATTGGCCGGCAGAGCACACCCATGGCGCTCACCAACCTTAACCTTCCCAGGCGTGACTGCCCACAGCAACCTGCCTCACAGCACTGCTTAGGGAAGCACATCAGCAGAAAATTCAGTGAAAGGCGAAAAAAGGTAGCACAAAAGTGTTGGAGGGACTGGGATGCTGCGGGGAAGACGAGAGGGGCACACAGGGTTTCTGTGACAGCCCAGCAGCCGCTTCGCTGCCCTAAAGTCCGTGAATTTATTTAACTATTGGGCAATAAACGGCTTGATTCTGGTGTTTTTACCTTTCTTTATTTTTTTTTTTTAACCATGTTATGTTTTCCATGTGATTTTTGTTGACCCAGATCTAAAGAGCAGCCAGAGCCCATTCATTCCACCAGAGGAACTTCGGTCTTGGCGATTAAATAACACTACAGAGAGGGCCGATACCTTCCCCGCAGCTCGCGTCGGGGCAGATTCGCGGCCGCCGGTCCCCGGGGGCCCGAGGTGAGTGGTTCCCTGCCAACCCCCGGGCCCTGCGGCAGCTGGGTCCGACCGCCCCCCGCCCCGGCAGGCCCGGCCCTGGGGCCGCCCCCCGGCCCGGCCCGCGGCGCTGCCGGGGCCGTCCCGGGGGGCTCGAGAGGCTCGGGGGCCTCAGCTCTCACCTCAGCTCCCCTCAGCTCCGCTGCCCT
>VZTE01005268.1:259144-293529 GCA_013397775.1 Eulacestoma nigropectus | reverse complement strand
CGTACCTGGAGCTGCGGGAGCTGCGGAGCTGCGCGCTGGTCTGCAAGCTGTGGCACCGCGTCCTGCACGGCGACGAGAACAGCGAGGTGTGGCGCAGCCTGGCCGCCCGCTGCCTGGCCGAGGAGGCCCTGCGCACCGACATCCTCTGCAACGTGCCCACCTACAAGGGCAAGGTGAGGCCGGGACCCCCGACCCGCGGGGACACCCCCACCCCGCCGGGACACCCCTTCACCGCCTCCCCGGGCTCCTGGGGACACCCCCACAGCCCTCCGGCCCACCCGCCTTTGGAAACCCAGGGGGCGGGAGGCCGAAAAACACGACAGGGTTTTATCTCTTAGAACCACAATGGTTTGGGTTGGAAGGGACCTTAAGGCTGCCGTGGGCAGGGACACCTCCCACCAGACCAGGCTGCTCCCAGCCCCGTCCATCTCCCCCACCCACCTTCTCTCGCCCAGGTCCGTGCCTTCCACCACGCGTTCAGCACCAACGACTGCTCGAGGAACGTCTACATCAAGAAGAACGGCTTCACGCTGCACCGCAACCCCATCGCGCAGAGCACGGACGGGGCGCGCACCAAGATCGGCTTCAGCGAGGGCCGGCACGCCTGGGAGGTGTGGTGGGAGGGCCCGCTGGGCACCGTGGCCGTCATCGGCATCGCCACGAAGCGCGCGGCCATGCAGTGCCAGGGCTACGTGGCCCTGCTGGGCAGCGACGACCAGAGTTGGGGCTGGAACCTGGTGGACAATAACTTGCTGCATAACGGGGAGGTGAACGGCAGCTTCCCCCAGTGCAATAACGCACCCAAGTACCAGGTGAGGGGGCTTGGCGCGGGCTGGGCGCTGCGCCGGGGCTAGAGGGTGCTGGCTGTCCCGGCTGGCTGCTGCACTGCTCCTAAGTGACCCTCAAAGGTCTCTTTGCTTTCCCTACAGAAGGTAAATGATTCCACCTTGTGAGCCTTTTTCCCCCTTCATTTACTGCTTCCGCAGGCTACACCTGTCTGGTGTTCAGTGCACCTGACCCTGGGTTGTTTCCACACTTTAATCTCAAACACTTGAGTGTGAAACCTGTACTGTGGGTGTCTGCTTAGACATCGTGGTGCTTTTTGGAATAAAACCTGAAAAGACTGTTGTAGATTTCTGAAGTAGCGACTTGCCCCACAGCAAGGTGAGTGTCTGAGGGTTTGTACCCCTTTGTTGTCTGGCAGAGCTGAAGTTAGTGCTTAGGTGAGAGTCTTCCTGAAAAAACCTGCAGCAGTGCTGTTTGCTGCTGCTTTGCTCACTGGCCAACTTCCCGTGGGTGACATCCCTTATCTGGAATCTGATGTTCAGATAACTTCAGGGTGTTAAAGAGCGGATGCCACCCCACCTTTTTGTCCTTGTAGAAGTGCTTGTCGTGTTGTTCTGCCTGCTCACACAAGTGCCTTTTCACTGCTGGATTTGCTTGTGTTACAACTTAAACCGGATCATTGTAGTTTCCATCTTATATTCAGAGCATGGGTTGGAAGGGACTTTAAAGATCATCCAGTCCAACCCCCAGTGCTGTGGCTTTGTACTGGCTTACTTTTCACTTGTGGGTAAAGATCTGTGGAGTAACTTGTATCTGATATTCCTAAATTTTGTGTGAAAATTCGAATCAGTGATCCTTTGGTGTTTATTAAGACATGTGCAGTGATCTGCTTGTAGAAAATGTACTTACAGGAAACACATGTGAGCATTAGTGTTGGCTGGAAGGAATTCCCAGTGCTGGGGCTGGCTGGAGAAGAGTCAGGAGTTTGTGTGGCGCCTGCTGTGCTTGTGGCTGTTCTCTGGGACTTTCATTGACGTCTGAAATAACGTGTGCTAGATAAATGCAGGGAGCTCCAGGCCTGCCTGGATCTAAGGCTCCTGCTGTGGTCAGTGTTGGTTTCACTTGTGTGTGTGTGTATATATATATTTTAGGGTTTTCATTTTACATTTTGTACTGAAATTTCCTTTTGCCTTGGTGAGGGAACACCTCTGTCAGCGACAGCACCTGCATATTAGTCTATTCTGGGATTTTTTGGTAGGTGGCACTTGGATTTCTTGAACAAATCTATTGTCTTTAAAAATGCTCCTCGCAGAGCAGTTGCTGCTCAGTGATGGCAGCAGCTGAACACAGAGTTCAGGTAACTTGGAGACCATCGCAAAGATTCCAGAGCTCTGCAGTATTTCCAAAGCACACAGCACGTGGTGCCTGCTCTCAGTGCTCTCACAGGTTCATATGGGAAGGGTCATGTTTATTATCATAAATAGGTGGTGGATACAGGGGGATTCTCTGCTTCAGAGGCACTCAGGATCATGGTGACATTGAGAAATTGCCATCATAAGAGCAATCAATCGTGAGACACAGAACAGTCTTGCTTTAAAATTCTCTGCTACATTACGCTTTGCGTTATTTTTGTCTCCATCTGAACATGCTGACTCTTTCTGTGCATTATTTTTACTCCCCCTCCTGTCTCTGTTTCCAGATAGGTGAAAGGATTCGAGTTATCCTGGACATGGAAGACAAAACATTAGCGTTTGAGAGGGGCTATGAGTTCTTGGGAGTTGCCTTCAGAGGACTGCCGAAAGTTTGCCTGTATCCAGCAGTGTCTGCTGTGTATGGTAACACAGAAGTGACTTTGGTCTACCTAGGAAAGCCTCTGGATGGATGACATGGATTGTTTCGTTGGGACGTCGAGATGTGGATGTTTGGGAGGAGAAATCTGCATGTTGGTTAGAGGGAAACATGTATTAGAGGAAAAAAACAACAAAAAAGTGTGGGTGTGTGTCCAAGAGCCATCGAGGGAACCACATGGAGTTTGGAAACGGAGGACCAGCCGTACTTCAGAAATTGTGTTACATTTCCTCTTTCTACCAGGCCAGAAAAATCCTCAGGGCTGCAGTTGGTTGAGTGGGAAGCTGACACGTGCATGTTGCAACAGATTTTATTGCTAAAATGGCAGCGTGACCTCAAACATTTAAGAAAGGACTTGATAAAAAAATGCTTGAGGAAGTTACCCTGGGATTTGTAAGTGGCGTGTTTTGTGAGAGACTCCCATTTCCAAACTGCTTGTTCCTTCCTTCCCTCCTTGGGGCCAGCGTGGGGGCTGGAGCAGAGCGGGGCTGCTGGGGGTATTTACAGTTTTTGGTGTCCTGAGAGGCACGGTCTGTGCAACTGCTCTTCTCTGGTATAACCATACAACACGTGTGCAGCTATTTTTAAGTGTATTTTAAGGGTTGTATATAAAGAAAACGTTGAACAGTTAAAAGAAAGGGTTTGCTTTATTCTAACTGGGACAGAATTTCTTAAAAGGGAAAAAATCCCCCCCCTCCCTGGCACCAGAACACACACCTGGGACAGGTGTACAGCCTTCATGTCAGTGCAGTTCTGTTGTAATGTGTTTTGGGATGCTCTTGTGGAGTGCGGTGCTACTTTGGGTTGTTTCCTGTGAAAGTTTCCATGGCTTCAGTGACAGGTTTGTTCTCTGTAGGAAACAAAAACGTTTTCCCCGCGAGTTTCCTTTCACCAGAACTCGCGCTCCCCTTGGGGAAGGAAGGCTGAGCATGGCACTGAGCTTGCCATCCTTTCCACCTCAAAAACGCCACCTTTTCAAAGCATTCTTACACTTGCTAATCACTGTTGTGAGATATCTCAAAACAACGTGGAAGGAGCATTGGGCTTCTGCAGCCAGGCCTTACCTTCAGCTTCAGTGGCTTTATAAGGCTTTAAGGCTTGCCTGAACCTTTCTTAACTGAATCAAAATCCCCCAGTACCCCAACATTCACCTGCCCAGGACCAGTAAAACTCTCACCAGCCCTTTGATGGGGATTCTGGATCACATTCAATGTTTGTGCTCTTCACTGGTTTTCTCAAAGCCATGTACAGACCCCCCAGGCGTGTCCGTGTGCTGGCATGTGCAGGCCGGGAAGCTGCCAGGTGTAGTGAGGAGGGAATTTCTGGTGAAACCACTTTCCTGTGAGGCTGGAAGGTCTGTAGGGACCCCCAGGAGGGCCCTTTAACAGGGCAGGAAGGCTGTGAGCCCCACGGCTGGCTCATGACTCTGGTTTCATGCTGGTTGGCGTTTCCCAGAGCTGCCGGTGTTGTTTCAGAGCTGCTCTTCAGAGAGGGAGAAGGAAATGTTTATACAACCTCTTTTTGCTTGGTTTTTTTTTTTCTTTTTTTTTGTTTTATGCTAGAGAATGTGAGTTGTTTGGTATCAGACACTGGTAATTCTCTGAGCATGGAAGAAAGAGGAATTCCTCTTGGGCTGTTGCTCATCCCCCTCCCTGTCCCCTCAAGGAGGTGAGTGAGGCTTGGAGTGCTTTTGGCCGGGTAGATCACCAGGTTCTGCCCTGGAACTGTGTAAGTTGTTACCATTTAAAGGATTTAAAAGTATTTATTTGTTCTGTGTGTTCATTGCTGAAAGGCAAATCAAGGTCTGTTCCTCCTGCTGCATCAGACAGAATGTGCTGTGAGCAGTGGAGGTGGTTTAGGTGGTGCTGAGAACAGCCAAATAAAGGATGTGGGACAGGCATCCAAGTACCTCCCGGACAAATCTGTTACAGGCATTGATTGTGCTGGACTGTAAAGTGTGTCTGCAGAGCAGAACCATGGGGCACAGAGTTGGGGATAAAGGAAACCAAACCCTGCCCAGTTTAGGAAAATAAGTAGTCCCCAGGATGAATGTATTCCCAGTGCAGTCCTGAAAGACGCAACCTCTGTGATTGTCCATGATCCAGTTAGAGGCAAGGAAACCCTGAGAATTCCTAAGAGTTTTAATCACAAATTCAGATTGATTCCCATTCTTCAGACTGCATCTTACCCTCTAAATAATTTCCCTCTAAGTCAGAAATGCTGAAAGTTGAACATTCCTTAAGGGTGGGTTTGGGCGGACTCACTTATGTAAGATTATAACTTATTCCTGGAGACCAATGCTGGCTGTACAAAATATTAAAATAAACTCTGCTATCATTCAGAAGGATCTATCAGTGTGGATTGTTGCAATGGCACCTGTGGAATCCCACAGACGGGGAGAAGGGAGTTGCAGTTGGGTGCACCAAGAGGACGGAGGCGTTGGGCCTGTGTGATCTGCTGTGTGACTGCTGGGAAAGAGAGAGTCTGATGAGCGGTTAAGGAGGGCTTGGAAACTCAGGGATCTGATATTTGTTCTTTGGAAATTGCCTCCTCTGAAACAGGGATGCTCACTCATGGCTGTTGGAAGGGCATTCCTGCCTGCTGGAGGCCTCTGGATTGGAGTTGGGGTGGTGTGGTCACTGCTGCACCGAGGGGTCTCCATCCTCCCTCAGCTTCCTGCTGTTTCCTTAGTATTCCCTATGCAAGTTCAATATTTCACGTTGCTTTTAGGAAGAAGTATTGTGGTTTTGAGCTCTGAGGCACCTTCCAAACTCTCTGCACCAAGAGTTTGCTTTTAAGCAGTAAATCTTGGCCGATGCCTCCTTCAGGAGCAGAGAGGTTTGGTGCTGGCTCGTCAAGAAGGCAGAGTTGTTTTTTTTAGCCTGAGGTACCTCTGGGTCACCTGAGCAGTTGTTTTGGGGTATTTTCCTACCCTGTCAAGGGATTTAAGGACTTTGGCCAGGGGGAACATCAAGTGTTCACAGCCCCCATAACAGAAATCAGTCAGATTAACAGGTCCTGGCTTCAGAATCTTACAGGATTTTGGGCTAAGTGGGCATTTTATCTGTCATTTTAACAAAATTCAGAACTCCTTGTGGTTTGAGTGTGCTTGAAATCTGTTGGGAGCTGAACACTCGGTCCTCTGTCCCTGTCATGTCTCTGAGGAGTTGAGGAGCTCGATATGGTCACTAATTTGGGGGCAGAGGATGTTCTTGGCCTTGGTGGTGCCTTGTGCTGGCCCTAAGCCAGTTTTGTAACTCCTCAGGTGCTGCTGACAAATAGATAAATCAAGATGGGGTGGGAAACTCCCTCCTGGAAAATGCTTTTATCCCAGTTGAAAGGCTGCAGTGAGTGTACATTTTTGGGAGCCCCCTGTGGTCCTGTCCCTCCTGGCCACGTTTCAGGTGACAAACCCGGGCAGGAGCAGATGGCCCTGGAGCTGTGGCTCTGCGCCTCCGGTGTGGCTGTGCTCTTCCCTGCCTGCCTCGGAATCCGGCAGCGAGAAATCCAACTTTGATCCCTGCTTATGTCTGATCTACATTTCTAAACTCCCTGAGCACACGGGTGTGTTTCCAGATGGCTGCCTCTATTTTTTTTCCTCTTCCATTTTCACTGGGTTGATGACAGCAGCCATGAGTTAAAATAGCACTGGGCCTGATCATAGTCTGATCATGCAAAACTGGTTTTCTTGAAGTATTTGAGAGGTGAGCAGCCCTCAGTCATTCCTTAAGCTATGTATTTCCACGTGAATATTTCAGGTTTTGCATGTCATAAATAGCTCTTAGATGTGTAAGTGAATTTTTTTTTTCACTTACATGCAGTGAAATCTGCAGACAGAAACAGCATTATTGAAATTGCACCAGGATCCTTTCTACACTTACAAAGCAGGTTGTCAGGGGGTCAGCAGTGGCCGTGTTGGACTCTGTGAGTGACAGTAGCCCACCTTGTGCTAGAGTGTGATTGAAAGAAAAAACGAATGAAGCAGTGAGTGAACACAGAAAGCTTTTCCTGCAGTGCTGCTGGACCTGCTAATTCATCCCTTAAGCAGGTTTTTTTCCTGCTTCTGGATGATGCTGGGTGACTTCCGAAGGAACTTTCCCATCTCCCCACAAGAGGGCAAAGCTGTGGGAGCCTTAACTTGTGCTCAAACAAGTGCTGAGTACAATAAATGTTTTTCCTGTGGAACCTTCTCCCTTAACAATTACTTCCTGTTCTTCTCAAAAACCAAACCAAACTAAAAACCCTCAACAGAAGTGGATGATGGACATAGAATTTTTTAAAGTTCACTCCTTCATTTGAACCCTGCATCTTGAAATAGGCTGAGCAAATATTTGCATTTCAGAGAATGATTTTTAGTGACACCAAACTGAGCCAAAGCTCCAAGATCACCTTAAAGGATTGAAAGGGATTTGAGAGTCTCAAACAAAATGTCGGAGTTGCTGTTCAAGGTCCACTTTTTCCCAGACTTGCTTTTCTTCCCCTCAGGTGTTTACGATGAGGAAATAGTGATATCAGCAAAAGATTCTTTTTAAAAAATCAAAGTAATTGAAAAGAGATTTTGAAATAAAACTCACTGTATGTTACAAGTGTTGTTCATTCTTCTGCAATTTTACCAGGTCAGGAATTGAATGGATTTTCCCTTCATGCCTGCACTGGCAGGTGTGGTGTGAGCTACCTGCATTGGTTTCATGTCTGCTTGATTTATTTTGTCTTTTTAATCTTGAGCTTCCCTTGCTTAGGAGAACTCAGCTACATCCCATCACTTTTAAATAGCAATCTAAGACAGTAAACTCTGCCAGCTCCAGTATGTGGCTGGACAAACTTGCCAGTAGGGAAATGGATGTTGGCCAAAATGCTTTTTTATCATATTGAAATACTGCAGGGGTTAACATTTTTCATGGAACCCCAGACTGGTTTGGTCTGGAAAGGACTCATCCAGTTCCACCCCCTGTCACGAGCCAGGACACCTTCCACTAGACCAGGCTGTACAGCCTTTGCCAGTTCCAAATCACCTTTTGGGTTTCTTTGATGGCTTTTTGTTTGTTTTTTCTGTGCTCAGGTGACAGAGGCCACTTCCCTCAGGCCAGATCCCATCTGACATAGGACACCTGAGCCCTTCTGCAGGGTCTTGTGCAAGAGCAGAGCTGGAGGGTGGGATCTTGCTTTGGAAGCAGCCAGAAGATTTTATCTCAGCTTCAGCATAAAATTGTATCTGTTCCTGGAAAAATAATTGACATGAGCAGAACTGGATCAGAGTTGGAACATTAGTGGGACTCAGGAGAGTGTGCAGGATGGAAACCAGGTGGTTTTACGTGCCCACCTCACCCCACAGTGCTGTGCAGCTCTGGGATGTGCCTCTTTCCTGGCAGCGTGAGCTGCTCTTC
This sequence comes from Eulacestoma nigropectus, assembly GCA_013397775.1. Taxonomy (NCBI): domain Eukaryota; kingdom Metazoa; phylum Chordata; class Aves; order Passeriformes; genus Eulacestoma; species Eulacestoma nigropectus. The sequence continues at coordinate 285,511 of VZTE01005268.1, read as the reverse complement.
CCGGCAGGAACGCGGAGAGCAGGAGGGGAGATCTGAGTATTGATCCGTGTGTCTGGCTGAACCTCCCCCCTCCTGCACTGCTGTGCTGATTCAGGTCCCAGACTGAGAGGTGGAACTGCTTTGAGTCTCTCCCAGGTATGGCTGCAGGGATGGCATTTCGGATACAGCAATGATGTCACGTGGTGGACTTTGTTTTCAAAACCCACAGAAACATATCCTGGCAGTTTTCCTGTTTTCTTACCAAGACCAAGGGATATGTCCTAAGTGCAAGAGTGTGCTCCAACTCCAAACCCCAAAACCCACAGACAGGCTTTGTCCCTTGTCCCTCATGCATGAAAGACAGCAGGGATGGTGAGCCCCATGGCTGAAAACCTGGGAAAAGAAGACTTTGTAGCGTGAATTTGCTTCCAGAAGATCTGCCTGGCAGCCCAGGCTGTGGCACAGGGATGTTGGCCCTTCTGGCCAGAGAGGAAGATGGGTGGGACACGCTGAGCTCTGCAAGGAGTTGAGAGAGTTTCACTTCCCTTCACGTTCATGATAGAATTACTTCTCTGAAGCAGAAGGGCAGCAGGGAGGGAGTTTGTGGGGCTGCAGATGGGAGTAGGTTTTTTTGTCACAATTTGCATTCCTGAATGATGTCACAGCAGTGACTTGTCCAAACCTTCTCCTTCTGGTGACTTACAGTCTCCAGCCTTGAGAGTTTTGGGCTAAATACCGACAGAGAGGAGGTTTAGATTTGATGCTAGGAAGAAATTCTTCCCTCCTGGCACAGGGTGCCCAGAGAAGCTGTGGCTGCCCCATCCCTGGAAGTGTCCAAGACCAGGCTGGACGGGGCTTGGAGCAACCTGGGACGGTGGAAGGTGTCCCTGCCCATGGCAGGGGGTGGGACAACATGGCCTTTAATGTCCCTTCCCACCCAAACCATTCCATGATTGTATGATAAAAAACTTTGGTTGATGTGCTGGAGTAAATGGGTCAGGGGGCTTTATCACTTTCAATGGTTTGTTTTATTGTACAGTACAAAAAAGGTCGATTTATCCACACTTTTGGCAATCCTGTGGGAGAAGCTCAGGCAGCTCCTTCAGGTCTAACTGCAATCAAAGTCCAAACTAGAAGAAAGCAACCTGGTTGTGGGGCTTTCCAGCCCTTGAGGAGATCTAGGAGGAAAATCACGGAATCACAGGATGGTTTGGGTGGGAAGGGACATTAAAGCCCACCCCATTCCACCCCCTGCCATGGGCAGGGACACCTTTCACTAGCCCAGGTTGCTCCAAGCCCTCTCCAACCTGGCCTTGGACACTTCCAGGGATGGGGCAGCCACAACCACTCTTGGCAAAAGATCAGAGGTCTTTTCTGGCTTCTCCTGCAGATGCCGTTCTCTAGAGCATCTGGACTGTCTGGGATCATAAGGGAGGGGATGCACTTGGCTTCCAGTTGCTCAGAAATACCAGGTTCTGCTGCTCCAGCATCCGACGTGTCCTGCTGCGGGCTCTGCTCTGGAGACCGTGTGATCCGGCTGCTCTCCCGCTCTCCCAGGAGAAGGTTCGCCTCGGCCTCGTGGTGGTGGATCCCGAGGAGCCCTCAGGCCCCGGCCTGGCAACGAGGGGTGTGTGACGGCCGCGAGCGGTGCCGGAGCCCGGCCGCAGGGTGGGAGCAGGGGGGAAATGAGATCCCTCCTGCAGCTTTCCCTCTCCAGCCGCTTCCTCTTCATTTACAGGCCGAGGAGGAAGAGCGGTGACCGCGGGTGGAGCTGCCTGGGCTGGACCTGCCTGCGGGAAGGGAACCGGGAGGAGCCTCACCCCCAGCACGGGGTTTGGGAAGGGGCTGTGGTCGAGCCACTGACCAGCTCCCCTCTCCCCTTCCTGCCCTGTGCTCTCAGGAACATGGGTTTGCTTCCCACTAAAATCTGTTCCTGCCTTTCTTCTGAGTCCCATAGAGGAAATGGGCACCTTTGGGGGACTGAGGGGTCAAAGGTGAGATCCTCTATGAAGTTCTTGCTGTGGGGCTCCTGACTGGTGTTGAGGTCCTTGATCAAATGTCCTCTGAGCCCAAAGACATAATTTTCCCAATTGTTTTTGCTGCAGCTCACCTGGATCCCTGTAGGCTTGTTGCATGTTGTCAGTCTGGGGGGTTATTGCCTCCCCCCTCCTCCCCAATCTCCCACGGCCCCAATTCCTGTGGTGATGGCAGCCAGCGCGATGCTGCAAGGGTGGGCGAGTAAGCCCAGGGCTCTGCTCAGAACAACCCAGAACTAATCCTGGCTTCAAAGAAGTCTTCTTTGAACCCTGCTTTCCATCAGAAAACCTGGCGAGAGCCAGGAGATTCCTGACAGCTGGAAATATAGAGAACAAATTCCTCCCTGGGAGGGTGGGCAGGCCCTGGCACAGGGTGCCCAGAGAAGCTGGGGCTGCCCCTGGATCCCTGGAAGTGTCCAAGGCCAGGTTGGATGGGGCTTGGAGCAACCTGGGCTAGTGGAAGGTGTCCCTGTCCATGGCAGGGGGGTGGAACTGGATGAGCTTTAATGTCCCTTCCAACCCTGGCCATCCTGTGATTCTGTGGAATGGGGGAGAAAGGCTGAGCTTGGCTGTGGCTAAATGTGTAATTGTGGAGAAGGAGGAGCCAGGAGCGTGGGCAGCTGCTGGAATGGGAGCAGCAGTGGGGGAGTCCCACCCAGAGGAGGGTGCTTGGGCTCCAGGGGCTCCCAGACGCACAAGTCACTGCAAAACCAGACCTGGAGCTTTAGTGACTGATGCAAGAGCTGGCACGTGCCTTTCCTTGGAGCCAGGTAAAGCAGCAGGGAGGTGGTTTGGCCACAGCTCGGAGGAAAAGATGGTTTTGAGGCTGATTATAAACCCTTGTTTTTTGTCCCTTGGTTTCCCCTGCAGGAGCTGCCCCGGGGGGAGCTGTGCTTCCTGCAGAGCTGCGGTCCTGCTGCAGCGCCGGGGCTCTGTGAGCCCACGCTCCTGTACAGCACCATCCTGGCATGGGACTCATCCCCAGCTACCCCCTGGGGTTAAACTGGGTGGATTCCCATTGGGAAATTCAGCAAGATGAAACTCCGGAACTCAAGTTTAAACTTCAGGCGTCGAGCTGTTTATTTTAGCTTTTCTCTTTTGCCCATAGAACAAATTCTGTTTTCTTTTTTGTGTTCGTAGTTCCTCTTAAATTAAAGGCAACTACTGCAGCTGGCATCTCCTGAGATACAGGAGACCTCAAGCTTCCCTTGTTTTATCCAGAGCAGGTGATGTGATAAAATAAAATAAAATAAAATAAAATAAAATAAAATAAAATAAAATAAAATAATGGTGCTTTGCACCATCATCCCTTGCAGAACCACTTGTTTAATTCTCACCAGTTCTCCATCCCAGTGGGAGTCAAGGAAGCCCATGGAGAAACACTTCTGTTTCCCTTTCCCCCCACTCACCAGGTCCTGCTGCTGTGTGGACCATGAGTGACCCTTCTGGTGCTTCCACTCAGGAATAAATCACATTTCCTGCAGGAAAACACACATTCAGTGATGGGGTTGCTGCTTCCTGTTGCAGTTTGCCCTTTCCCCAGGGTCCTGTGCTGGGTGCATTCCAGGAGAAACTGGGAGCCTGCCCTCTTGTCACAACTTTGCTCTTTGGTTGTGCTTGACAATTTGAAAGTTGTTAAGGGAAAAAGATGGTTTGGAGGAAGAGGAGGTGGGAGGAACAGAAGAAACTGGGTGTAAAACCATAAGGGGATTCCCAGTGCTCTCCTACAGCTGCAGGAATTGCAGCTGCACGTTTGGACATGGCTCCAAGCAGCTGAATCTCCTGCAGTTTAACCCACCTGTGCCACTGAGCTGCACTGGAGCTTCCTGAAGAGCTGATCAGAGCAGCAGCTCTTGGCAGCTCAATCCCTGTCCCTTTCCCGTGCTGATATTAAAAAATAAATTACCCCCTCTCAAAGCCCACATCAAATCCTTACTGAGAGGGCTGGGTGGGGGTGTGAGGGGAGGAAAAGGAGGGGACCAAGCAGCAGCTTCAGGATGTTTTCAGAACCATCCGGCTGCAGGATGTGGGGAAAGTGTGAAGAGCAGCAGCGGCACTGCTGCCGATGCCCCAGCACGGAGCCAGGGGTCAGCCCGAGAGCGGGGCTGCTTTCCAGGGACAGCGGGGTGGGGGAAACCTGCACGGGCTGTGCGGGGGCTCGGCCGGCCCTTGGTGCTGCTGGGGAGGGAGGGGGGTTACACTGGCGTGGCTTTGGGGATGGGCTGGGGGTGAAGCAGGGAATGAAGCAGGTTGTTTCCTCTCCCAGCTCCTGCTGGGCTGCAGGAAGAAGCTGGTTTGACCTTCATCACCTTGATGGTGGCACCACAAGAAGGAATCACATCAGAAGGTCTCCCAGGAGCCTCCCGATCCAGAGAGCGGAGCGTGGTCACGGCTGAGGATGCCCAGGTTTTACAGCTCTGCCAGCTCCCGTGTCTCCAAGCGCCAGGTGAGGGGTTTGAGTGAGGGCTCGTGGCAGGGTTTGGGATGAGGAGTTTGTGGCCATCAGCTGACCTCAGCCTTTCGTGTGCCCTTGAGCAATGCCATGGGAATTTTGCCCTGCTTTGAGCTTCCGCCACTCCTGTTCGCTTCTCTCTTCTCCTTCTTGATTTTTATACGTCAAACTTCCTTGAAAATGGAGGAAATGAAACCACAGGGCTTCTTTGTGAGTGACACAGGAGAGGTCAGCCCCTTTCCAAAGAAATGAAATTTAGGGGGAAGGCAAGAAAATCATCTCCCTGGTCATTTGTGCTGGTTTCAGGAGTTTGGGGACCACATGGTCTGGCAGGGAGGGGGGACCTCGGCTGGGATGTCCCTTGGTGTGCTGCAGTGACACAGTTCATCTCCCAACTCTGCAAATACCCCACTGGCACCATGGAACACATGGCATGGGGAGCATGGACCTGCTGATCCCAGACAGGGTCCTGCTGCAGGGCTGGATCCTTTCTCCATAGTTTTGAACCCTTCCCCAGTTAGGCAGATCTCGGCAAAGCTTTCCTCCTCAGAGGCTGGATTTGCTGGGGACTTGGGGGTGCGTGAGGACCCTGGGAAAGGGGAGACACGAGGTGGGGAGATGGAGAGCAGGGGTAGATGGGGGTGAGGAAGGAGACGTCCCTGTTCATATTGCCTTGGAAATGTGAATCTTTGTTCCCTGGCAGCTGCAGGAAAAGCCATTTCCGCTGTCTCACACAGGGACTGGCACTCAGGAGGTCCCTGTACCTGGGTGGTTCTGACTTGTGCCCTGGGTGCTGGGTTTGCTGGAATCCCGAGCAGCCCCAGGAGCAGCCAAAGATCTGGGGGCTGGGGATAGGAGCATCCTGAATCTCACTTAGGCAATGTGAGGGACAGGCACTGGCATCCCAAAGTTGATGGGGACTCAACACCTGGGATGTGTCCAGCCTTGGCTTGGGATGCAACAGGAAATAACAGCACCTTCTTCCCCCATGGGATACGTGTCCCTTGGCTCCTGTCGAACCCCTGAGCTGGGCGCTGCAGGCAAGAGGGGTCTGGAGGGACACAGTGGGAATAGGTGCCATGCAGGCGTGGCATTCCTCCACCCTGCAGGATCGGTGGCATGGCTGTGCAGGGCAGAACCACCCCCAGTCACCATCTCTGCGGCCCGAAACCCTTAGGAGGGGTTCTGCTGCTGGAGCTGCGTAGATGAGCCGCCGTGCAAGGCTCGTCCCCAGCGCTGGCTTGTCCCCAGGAGCTGCGTGACCCCGGTGGGGCTGGTTCCCCCTGTACCCCTCGCTGCCTGCTGGGCCCTGTGGTTCCTCCTTGCTGGGGAGCCGTGTGCGAGTGCATGACCCAGGCTGGGAGTGCTGAGATCAGTAAGCGAGAGCTGGGCCGCGCTCGCTGCCTCCATGTGACTGCAGTTTCCGTTGGCTCCTTCCGCAAAGGCTAAATCGGTGCTCGCAGAGCGGGCGGGCGGCACACGGACCCCGCGGGCGGCACACGGACCCCGCGGGTCACCCCTACCCCTGGCACCAGGACCCCGCTGGGCGCAGCTGAGGGGCCGCAGGATGGACGGTGCCAAAGCCCACGCGGTGAGTAACTGCCCGCCGACACCTGTGCCGAGGGAGAACACCACGGGGGTTCCCTGTGCCAGTCTGGGGATCGATGGTGGCTGTGTGTCGCTAACGCCCACGCTCGAAGAGCCGTGGCTGCGTGAGCTGGTGCCGGGGCTGGTGTGAAGCGTGGGGAGCACCCCGGGGACTCCCACAGCTCTTGGATGTGGGCTCTGGTGTAGGGCTGCGGGCAGGAGTTTCCTGCCGGGGCTGCTACCTGCCCTCCTGGCTGGGCAGGTGCCATCCCAGCAGCTCCAGGGAGCACTGGGAGGATGGAGGCGCTTCTGGTGTTGGAAGAAGCCAAGAAAGGCTGAGCTGGGTGAAGGAAAGTGGGAGTTTCTGCAGAGGAGTTCAGGAGCCAGAGCCAAAACTGGTGTTCTTTGGGAGCAGTGAGGACACAGCAGGGTCCCTCTCCTGCCACCGTGCCTGCGTATGAGGTGCTGCTGGACTCCAAGAACTTGAGAGGGCAAAAGGTGCTGTGTGTCAGCTGCAGCCTGGGGAACGGGGATTACCTCTCCATCCCCCCCAGAGTAATAAATTCTGCTTTGATAAGGCACCAGCTCAACACTTTGGCTGTCCCAAGGAAGAGGACAGCCCAGGACATGCCCTGCTCCCTCTGTGCTGCGAGGCTCTGGCTACCTGGGCTGCCCAAAATAACCCTGTTTCTCCTTCATGCAGTGGCAGTTGTGAAAGTGCCGCGTGCCAAACACTCATCGAGCCCTCGCTGCTCATTTGCCTGAGCTTCAGCTTTTCCCCAGATGCAAATGCCGTCAGCTCCGGTCCCACCAGGTCAGTAACGGGGCAGCTCCTGCTGGAGAGCCTCTGCTTCCCTGGGAGGGCCCCCAGCAGGGATGGGCACTGGGGGGACTTGGTGAGGGCTGGGTTGGTGTCCCCTGGGGGAGCGTTTGGTGCCAAGAGGGGGCACACGAGCCTTGCTGGGGGGATGCCCCGCTCGAAGGATGCAGTTCAATGGCCTTCACAAGCAGCTGTGGAGCACTGACGGTGCCTTCCCCCTGTGCATTGCCCCGGGCGGGACTGAGCTGCCACCCCCGTCCCTCCAGGCTCAAACTCAGGCAGCCCCATGAGGGCTTCTGCTGGGGTGGCTGGGCTCGGTGCCAAGGCTCTTTGCCCCTTCTCCATGGACAGCTCATGGTGGCCCAGGTCACCTGGGCCTTTAGGGGTGAACAGTTTGCAGCTTCTGACCTCCTCATCTCTGCCTCCCTTTCCACAGGAGTGCCGCCACTGAGATGGAGGCCCCGCTCCCAGGTCTCTCCCTACTTCTTCTCCTCCTGGCAGTGGGATGGGGAAGCGGGATGGACGCAGCCTGGGAAACATCTCCTGGGGGCTGTGAGCCCGTAAGTCCTCTCTTGTGAACCTTCACCCCTCTGAGTGTTTGGTCCTGCCTGGCAAAGCCCAGGCAACTCAGCATCTCCAGACCTCCTCCATCCCAACTACTGAATTGGAGGGGACTGGTGTGCCAAGGCTATAACCAAACAGCCATCTCCTGCCCCCTTACTCTGCTCCCCAGACTTCTCCCTCTTCATCTCCTGCCTCCCACGGTGGTGTCACGTATTCCCCTCTTCCTTCAGGTGCAGAGCATCATGGACTGCTCTGGGAGATGGCTGAGTTCCATCCCAGGAAATCTTCGAGGCAATACTGAGGAGCTGTTTCTTGATGACAACACTATCCAGGTCCTGGGCAATGCCTCTCTGCTCCTGTACCCTCAGCTCTGGCATCTCAGCTTGACCAGGAACCGGCTGGAGCTCATTGAGCCCGGTGCCTTCCTCAGCAGCCAAGGCCTGCAGGAGCTCTCCTTGACAGACAACCTGCTCTTCACCAACTACTCGCTGACAGCAGCTGCTCTTTCTGCTCTGCCCGCCTTGAGGACGCTGGATCTGGCTGGAAACCAGCTCACCGAGAACATGGTGTCGGTTTTAGTCTCAAAACTCTCTTCCTTGGAGTCCTTGTCTGTGGCCAGGAACATCATCATGAGGCTGGACTCGTCCATCTTCACAAACCTGACACAGCTGCTGGAGCTGAACCTGGAGAAGAACTACATCTTTGAGATTGACAATGCTTTCGAAGGGCTGCAGAGGCTGCAGAGGCTCAACATAGCTTACAACTACCTCCCGTGTCTGGTGGGGTTCAGCCTGACCCAGCTCAGGGTGCTCAACGTCAGCAACAACATCATCGAGTGGTTTCTGACCCTGGAAAGTGATGACCTCTTTGAGCTGGAGGTGCTGGACCTGTCCCACAACCGCCTCCTGTTCTTCCCTGTGCTGCCCCGGCAGAGCAAGCTGCACTCCTTGCTGCTGCAGGACAACAGGATGAGCTTCTACCAGCGCCTGCCCAACGGCACCTCCCTGGCCAACGTCACCGTGCAGTTCCTCATCATCAATGGCAACTCCTCCAACATCACGACGGTCAGGCTCTGGGACGAGCTCTGCCACAGCAACCTCTCCTCCCTGCGCCTCCTGGACATGAGCCAGAACCAGGTCTGGGGCCTGCCAGATGATTTCCTGGCACAGATGCCCTCCCTGACCCACCTGAAGCTCAACCAGAACTGCCTGGAGGCATTTCACCTGTCGGAGGACGACCCTTTGGCCATGCTGACAGAGCTGGACCTCAGCCAGAACCAGCTGGTGGAGCTGGGGGTGAAGGTGGGCGTTGGGGACATCCTGCCCAACCTGCAGCTCTTCAACCTCAGCACCAACAGGCTGCAGGCGCTTCCTCCCGGGATTTTCACCCGCACCAAGAAGATCACTACTCTGGACCTCAGCCGCAACCGGGTTGGCCTCTGTCCCCAGCCAGGTGAGGCCAAGAGTCCCCCCTGTGTGGAAATCAGGGGTGTGGAGACCTTGACTCATCTCTCCTTGGCCGGCTGTGGACTGCAGGACCTGGGCAGCCGCCCCTTCCAGGGGACATCGCTGACGCATCTGGACCTCTCTGACAACCACCAGGCGCTGTCCGGGGACCTGGGGTGGCTGCAGGACCTTGTCCTGACACTGCAGGTGCTGTCTCTGAGGAACACCAGCCTCTCTTCCACCGCCGTGGACTTCTCTGCCCTGAACAGCCTCGTGCGCTTGGACCTTTCAGGGAATTCCTTGGCTGCGTTCCCCAGCTCGCTGGGCAGCCTGAGGCTGCGGAGCCTGGACCTGCGGGACAACTGCCTCCCAGCGCTGCCACCGGACGTGGCGCGGGTGCCGCTGGGGAGGAGCCTGCGGGAGCTCTACCTCAGCCGAAACCCCTACAACTGCTGCACGCTGGGCTGGTGGGACGCCCTGCAGCAGGCGGAGGGGCTGCGCGTCCCCGACGGGCGGGAGGTGACCTGCAGCCACGGCTCCCGCGCGCTGAGCCCCGGCGCGCTGCCCGAGCCCGTCCTGCAGAGCTGCCGCTGGCAGACGGCCAACCTGGCGCTGCTCTACCTGGTGCTGGCTCTGCCCACCTGCCTGACGCTCCTGGTGGCCTTCGTCATCGTCTTCCTCATGCTCAAGGAGAAGCTGCTGAAAATGGTGAAAACCCGGTGTGGGGTGTCCAGCCCTTACTGATGGCTGAGGAGGAGGAAGGGCTCGGGAATGGTCAGTATGAGTGTGTGGTCAGGATTACAGGTGATAACCCCTCCGAGGTGGTCAAGATGGAAACCTGATGGATGCAGGACAGGAGGTGCTGGGAGAGCTGCCATTCCTGCCCTAAGGGTACCCAAAGGGTGGGGGCCGTGTCTGGTGACGGAGCGCTGGGAATCCTCAAGGAACACGTCTTCAGCAGAAACCTTCAGCTGGTGTTGGTGAGAGCTGAGCAGAAATTACATCAAACATTCCTTGGCTGAAAGGACAGGTTGCCCAGAAAATCTGTGGATGCCCCATCCGTGGAAGTGTTCAAGGCCAGGTTGGAGTGGGCTTGGAGCAATCTGGTCTAGAGGAAGGTGTCCCTGCCCATGGCAGGGGTTGTAACCAAACAGGTTTTTAAGGTCCCTTCCAACCCAGACCACTCTGGGATTTTGTGACTGTTTTCTCCAGCGCTGCTTTTTCCCCCCTTCAGGCAGTTCCTTTTATTTATTCCCACCTCTAGCCAACTCAAAATGTCCTCCAGATCTGCAATCAGCCTCCACGAAGTGCCCCAGGCTGGAGCAAACATCACCTGGGTGCTGTGGAGAAGGGTCTCTGTAGCCACAGCTTTCCACACTGCTCTTGCTGGCAACGCCAAACTCGCAGGCAAGCCCTGGCCGTGCACCATGTGCGTGTGCTGATAAGACAGGCGTTGTCAGCAGGGCTGAAAGACACATTTTGGGGTGTTGTTTCTTCACTAAGTCACAGTCTGGATTAGAAAAGTCCATTAAAAACAGCCCAAGTTGCAACAACGTGAAATATTGATTGAAAAGCAGGAGAGTAAATAATATCCCTCGGTGATATTTTATCTCGGATTTATAATCCTCCAGTGACTGCTGGATTAAACATACAAAGGAAACAAGAGAAATCCTTCCTTCTCGTTGTGCAAGTCCCGCTCCCGCGGGCGGTCGCTCCAGCAGTGCCTGGGGGTTTCCTCCAACCAGCTCCGCTCACAGCACGCTCTGGTTCTCCCAGAGCAGCAAGCACTACCTGGGGAAGTGCTGCTCTGTTCCTCAGGGGTCACTGAGCAGAAAGGAGAAGTGATGGTGGTTTGTGCTAACTCAAAAGCCCTGCTGAGAACTGGAGTGGCTTTGTTGCTGTGGCACTGTTGGCATTTTTCCAGTGAAACATGTTTAACAGGAACGGGGCAGAGGGAAGTGCACAGCAGTGTTGGAGTGGGAGTTCTAGGGGCTTGTCCTTGCCTGGGTGTGGTCAGGCTCAGCTGGTGATGTGGGGTGTGGTGGGGGGTCAAGCCCAGTAGAGTTGTCCTGGAGGTGATGGAGGGAGATGCCCGAGGCTGGCACGGGGCTGGGAGGATGCCGGGGATGGTGCAGGCAGGGGGAGCCAAGGCTGGCAGCAGGGCAAACCCCTCCCAGGCACAGGTGTGGGACCGGGGTCATGGGGGAGCCTGGTGTGGCTGGTGGCTGTACAGGGCTGGAAAATGGTGTGGGTCAGACCCTGCTAGTCCAGCCAGCAGCTTCACTGGGGCTGAGTGCAGTAAAGGCTCTAGAAACCCAGCTGTCAGATCTGGCTTGGAAATGGCCGCTTTCTGCCCCAATTTTAGACTGAAACAGCCAAAACCGAACCAGGCCCCAACTGGGGAATCCCTCAGCCTCTTTCAGCCCTTCTTTTGCCCGTAAGCTGCACCCTGGGGGACAGCAGTGTCCTATAAATACATCCCTGCGCTGTCCCCTGGCTGCGTTCCGGCGTCTCCCCGCTGGCAGGGTGGGCGGGTGCCCTGGGAGCTCCCCTCTCCCTGGTGCTGGGGCTGGGCTCGGAGGGGGATGTGTGCCCTTCCCTTCCATCCGGCGTGGGGTGCAGGGTGCAGCCGTGGGAGAACAAGTAGGGAGGAACCCGGGCACCTGGCACTGCCCAGGGCATGGATAAAAAGGGGGTGTTCTTAATTGTATGGAGCTGATGGGGATACTCAACATTCCCTCAGCACGGGGCTTGGAAAGCCGTGGCTTGCCTGGAGCCGTGATGTGCATGGGATACCGGGGCAACAAGAGGAGATTCTGCTTTCTGAGTGGTGGGTGTCCTTGCAAAGCTGCTGTCACCATCTTTGCAAGGCCATGGTGATCAGGGAAGGTCCTTGGTGACTGGAGAACCCAAGGGTCCCACGCAGCTTCAGTAGCGGCCAAAAGGCCATCCCAGAGAGCAACAGTGCAGTCACCTTCATGTTGGGAAAACCACAGAGTGAATGTTCTTTGTTTGGAGCACAATTCTAGAAAAGAGGGTGGCTGGAAGAAGTCAGCGTGGACTGCTGAGGCTAAGTCATGCCTGCCCAGCCTGCTTTCCTCTCAGGATGAAATGGCAAGGGGAGAGTGGTGGATTCCATCTGCCTCAGCAAGACTTTGGACACAGTGTCCCACAGCATTCTTCATCCAAGTGCAGATGTCACGGTCTGGATGGGCAGCCAGGCAGGTCAGGATGAGTGGGAGTGAAGTGCAGAGCGCTGTGGTTAGTAGGATGTGCTCTACCAGGAGGCTGCTGAGGGGACTGTTTCGAGATCTGTCCCATTTCATGTCTATATGCATGATCTAAAGGAGGCTGTGAAGTGCCTTCCTGTCAAGTTCACAGAGGATCCCAAGCTGGGAAGACCAGTAGGGCTCCATGCTGAAGGGCTGGAGGAATGGGCCAGCAGGAACCTCACGATCCAGGCACTCGTTTGGCCTCACGTAGCCCTCATTGGAGAGAAGGCCACGCCTGGGGCCAGGAACAGCCCATGTCCTCTGAGCCCGGCCAGGATGAAGCTAGGGGCAGGCTGGGAGTGGAGGAGAGGTTCCCAGGGGCCCTCTCCCTCCCAAGTGGGAGATCTTTCTGTGTTGTTATGTTGCAATTGTTGAGGCAAGGCCTGTGCCCGACCCTTGCACACCCTTTCCAGTCCTGGGAGAGCTGAGTCAGCCTTTAGTTTTTTTAAATTTTGGCAAGTGAGGCCTCAGCTTCCATTTCTCTCCTGAATGAAGACGCCCTTGGCCAAGCGTGAGCTCCCTCATCCTCTCTAGTGATGGCAAAGCACTGTGGTTTAACTGACACTTGTTCCATGTTTTTCACAGCACCAACTCTCATTTTGGAGTGTAGGAGGAGGGCTCTTCCAGCTGCTCCTCCAGCCACTCCTCTTAGTTACGTCAGGCAGCAGTTTATTGAGGCCCCCCAGTCTGGGATGAAGACCTATCTCACCCACAGCCCTCACAGCTGCCTGGGTTCAGAAAGCCAAAACCCAGGAAGCTTTCGGAGTTGTAAAATTTCCCACAGAATCCTAGTCTTAGTCCTCCAGTTCTTACATGAGAGCAGGACTCATCTAGAACAGACCAGCTGGATTAAAACCTTCAGTGGGATGAGTTTATCTTACTCTAGAACCACCCCCAGCCTTTGATCTTCTACCACTCTGGTTTCTTTGGATACTTTAAGCACATTCTCCCAGAACTGAGCACTTATGAGGAAGCATCATCCAGGAGTGTAAGCAACCAACCATCCCATTGCAGCAGTTTGAAATCACTGTGTTTTCCAAAGTACTTTCAAAACTAATTCATTTTCAAGATATTCCTTTTCTTACATGTAAGGATTTATTTTTGTGTAAGCTAAAACTGGAGATTTAAGCTTTGCTAGGGAAATGTGACAGTAATATTCTCAATGCAGAGTTGATTTATCCAGAATGACTGATACATATTTAACTTCCCAGCAGGCAATAACAATCACCCTATTTGTACAGTACAGCTTGAACAGTGTCTTCAGGACATGAATATTTAACACTTCATTTTCAGCCAAAGCTGACTGAAACGTAAAAAAATTGAAATATTAAATAATTTAAAATTCTTTTATGTAGGAAAAGACTAAAACCACCCAATAATTTCAGCTGCCCAGTTTCCATTTAATCAAGTCTGGCTTCTTAAACAAAGCTTACTTAGGCCTGGGATTGCTGTGGCACCTGGGGTTCTCCTGAGCCAACACGCATCACTTCTGTGGGGCAGAACGTGTATGGTGACATTGTTCTCTCTGCTGGGATGCTGAGATTTGTCTCTGAACTGCCCATCCAGGACATCTTTGTGTGGAATCAGATTTCTTCATCCGACTCCATGTCCCAAACACAGGGCTCCAGCTGCTCATCCTGTGGGAACTCCACCTCAACGTTGTAAACGAAGTCGGGGTCATCCTTCTTCTTCCTGTTCTTTTCGAAGAGCTCATCCATGATGCTCTTCCTTTTGGCTAGTTCCTTGTCATCCAGTTTGTTCATATCCTCCTCTGGGTCAATGGTCTCTTCCTGCTGAAACTTTTGCAAGCTCTCAGCCAGGCTCTCTCCTTTCAAATGACCTCTCAGCAAAATGTAGAGCTTCTGGAGCTGACGCAGCGAGACCCCTTCCAGGTAGGCTTTGTGCCGAGGGTTGTTCTTCAGCTCCTCGGCAGCCCTGCTGCAGTCTGGGGAGAGCCAACACAGGCACCTGCAGCTGCAACAAACCTCTTCCCACCACAGACAGATCTTCTCTCAAACCCTCCCCAGGGGTCTCTCCAAACCCTCCAGGCTCAGAGAGCCATTGCTCAGGTTGGGATGTAGCCTTGGCCTCCTCGAGGAGACAACATTACCCCAAAACAGCCCCTCCCTGCACACTGCTGGGAGGGTACTCAGTGGTTCCCAACAATGCTGTTACCAATGAGTTCCTCTGCATGGGTCTGGGGGGGGACCAGACAGGAGTGAATGCACCTCACCTGAGACCGTGGAGAAATTCCTGATGGGCATGATGCGCTGGCGAGTCTTATCCCGGCTGTTGTCTTTGTAGATGAGGATGATGGATGGGGGCTGGAAGCAGACCCCGCACTTCCGGGCACTGAAAGTCATCGTGGCACCAGCTGTGGCTCCATCAGAGTCCTCAACGATGGCAACGCTCTCTGAAAAACCTGGAAAAAGGAAAACAAGTGGGAGGGTCTCTCAGTGCTGGTCTTTTTGTCAGCAGTTAAGGTTCAGCAAAATCACAGAATCCCGGAGTGGTTTGGGTCAGAATGGACCTTAAAGCCCAGGGAAATGAATTATGAAATTAAATTAGAGGGGACTTAAAAATCCAAATCTGCTGCAGATCCTGTTTCCCAGCTCAGTGGACAGCACTGAGTGCAGGTGTTACTTTCATTTTAGTTTTAAAGAAGTGAAAATGTGTCAAACCTGAAGGTGATCTCCAACTGCCCTACAGGCTGCAGTACAGCAAAGTAACATAGGTTACCCCAAAAAATCAACGTATTTCTCCAAATCAAGAAAAATCACATTAACGTTCAAAAGCTTGTAAAAAAATCACATAAGAAAGAGTTCAAACTCGCAGTAATGTCCTTGTGAGTGAAAATTTCCAAGGCCAAGTTGGACGGGGTTTGGAGCAACGTGGTCCCGTGGGAGGTGTCCCTGCTCATGGCAGGGGATGGAACGAGAGGAGCTTTAAGGTCCCTCCAACCCGAACCATTCCAGGCTTCTAGGAAGACGAGAAATAGAAACGTGAGCAGCTCTTTGGATCTGCGGGAAAGAGCGTTTGGATCTCCTGGTAAGCCGGGCTGAGCCCTTCGCTGCCGGCGTGACGGGCGGCTCCCAGCGCTTCGGCAGCACAGCCCGGCTGGTTCAGGGCCGTGCCAGGGCCCGGTGCCGCTCAGAGCCGCTTTTCCGCCGAACGAGAGGTCCGGGGCGCGCGGCCCAGGCCCGAACTCTGAGCACGAAGCGCAGCGGGGCAGGGCCGGGTTGGTCCCTCCCGCCCCTCCCATAATCCCAGACCGGGCCGGGCTGGAAGGGCCCTCAGCGGCTCATCTGGTGCCAGCTCCCTGCTCCAGCAGGGCCATCCCAGAGCACAGGGCACAGACTGGAATATCTCCAGTGAGGGAGACCCCAGCCCCTCTCCGGGATCTGTTCAGGGCTCGGGCACTGCCTGGGAAAGTTCCTCCTCATGTCCCGGTGGAACTTCCTGGGCTCAGGCCCTGCCCGTTGCTCTGGTGCCATTGCTGGGCCCCCGGAGCAGAGCCCGGACCCTGCTCGGACCCTCCCTGCAGCCAGGGACACCCAGGGCTGAGGGCCCCTCTCAGCTGGGGCTCCTCTCCAGGCTGAGCAGCCCCAGCTCCCTCAGCCTTTCCTGGGCACGGAGATGCTCCAGGCCCTTCCTCAACCCCGCAGCCTCTGCGGGCCCCGCTCCAGCAGCTCCCTGTGCCTCTCGTGCCTGTCCCCTCACCTCGGGCCCCGCACAACAGCAATTCCTTCTCTTTTTCCTCCGGCTCCTCCCTCGGGCCGGGCCCGCCTCCCCGGGCGGTTGCCATGGCCACGGCGCCGCCGCCGCGTCCCACCGGTAAAGGCCCCCTCCGCTGAAGGCCCCCTTCGGGCTGCCCACGCCCACGCCTGCGGAACACGGCGCCGGGGAACAACGGGCGGGCGGGCCCCGCGCGGTCAGGCGGCGTTGGGGGCAGCCCGCGCGGGTCCGTGCGGAGCGGGCCGCCATGGCGGGCGGGCGGCGGGAGCCGGTGCGGGTNCGGTGCGGGTCGGGGCCGGGCTGGGCGCGCTGCTCTGCGCCCTCCGTGAGTGCCCGCGGGGAACCGGGCCCTCTGCTGTGCAGCCAGGCTGGGAGAGCTGGGGGTGTTCCGCTCGGAGAAGAGAAGGTTTCAGGGAGACCCTAGAGCCCCTCCCAGTGTCTAAAGGGGCTCCAGGAGAGCTGGAGAGGGGCTTTGGACAAGGGATGGAGTGAGAGAACAAGGGGGAATGGCTTCCCCGTGCCAGAGGGCAGGGTTAGGTGGGATACTGGGAGGGAATTTTTCCCTGTGAGGGTGGTGAGGCCCTGGCATAGGTTGCCCGGAGAAGCTGTGTTTGGAAGTGTTCGAGGACAGACCTGGAGCACCCTGGTCTTGGGGAAGGTGTCCCTGCCCAAAACAGAGGGTTGGAACAAGATGGACTTCAAGGTCTCTTCCAACACAAACCATCCTGTGGGTCTGGATTTGGGAAGTATGGCTCGGCCAGTGAACCAAGAAACCTCTTCTGCTCTTTGATCACAGTCAAATACTCTTTCCCTTCTGCTGGGAGAGGGTTTGCAGATGAGACATTAATGAGTTATAAAAGTTCACTTGTTGAAGGTGCCAGGCCCTGTTATCACTTTGCTGTTACACTGTTGGCTCTGTGTCACCTCAGATGTGCAGGCAGCCTGTCGGGACACCACTGTCACACAGGAGCTCCTGAAAGAGGGGTTTCACAGGTGAGTCCTCACCCTGCCCTCCGTCAGCATAACGTGCCACGTGATCTTCTGTGAGAAGAAGCTTCTCTTCTTTTCATGTGCAGTTATATCGACTGCCTGAGCCGTGATCCCTGGGCATGTGTCAGGAATGGATTAACAGGATCAAGGGATTAACAAGCTGTGGTGGAGGCAGAATAGGAGGCCCCTTTCTAAAACTTGTGTGGAGGCCATTGGTAGTTCTGAGACATTAACAGACTTCCTTTTGACCATGGATGTGGAGTTGGGGTGAGGAAGGCTCGACAGGGAAGTGTGATGGGAATTAGTTGCACACAGTGTGAGAGCTGCCTCTCCTCTCATCTGAGAAATGTCTCTTGGGGGTCTTGTGCCGGCTTTTGAAGTGTGGCTATGAATGTTGTGCTCCTGTTCCTGTTTGAAGGGACCTGCTGGTGAAGGTAGAGCTCGGGGAGGATGCAGGAGGATGTGCAGTGGCTGCTAGAATGCGTCTTCCGCCGGGAATCTACGTGGATCCTTACGAGCTGGCAACGCTGCAGCAGCACAATCTAACAAAGGTAATGGCCCCAGTGCCAGGAGATCTGGCAGTGGCTCTGATAAGGACTCAGGGAGTTGTAGTGTCTGGTCATTATCTGGCTCGTTGTATCAAGGCGATTAATTCCTGGAGGGAGGTGCCAAACAGCGTCATCTTCCTGGTGTCTCCTTGTAGCTCAGCTCGCTCAGCATCCCCTGGCCCCGTGCTGCTGGTATTCTCACACACAGGTGATGTACCAGGGAGCTGCTGCTTCTCTCTTAGCCCCAGCTGAGCGGCTGTGGTAAAAGGGTCTCGGGTTGAGAAGGTGGAAGAGAAACCCCCAAAGAGGGGCTGGTGAGCTCTGAGTCACGTGCTGTGTGTTTGGACTGAGCAGCTTCCCAGCTTCGTTTTCATCCCAGCTTTCTGTGCTGCTTTCCAGTCTTTGCTTCATATTTTGGGTAGAGAGGTGTGCAAAGGCTGTGGCTTTTATCTCCTTAGGTGCTTAATTTGGCTAAAACATGGATGCAAAGGCTGTGGGCAGCTCCTGCCCTTGGGATGCCTGCGGTGCAGGTCTGGCCTTGCTGACACACATCCTTGAGCTGGCACCTCACAGGTTTGGCTGTAGGCACAGTGACACTGTGAACTTTTCACAGGTAGGAGTCACTCACTGAAGACAGTCTTGAAAAGGTATCTTGGAACAGCTTAAGGCTGGGATTCCCGACTTCATCATCCTGACCACAAAATCAAGCTCAGTGTTAGAAAATAGGAGTGAAATGGTTTTTGATTTCTATCCCAACCACACCTGTCTCTCTCCCTGCTTGCAGGCAGTGTTAATTCCTGATGTCATTGACGTGGAGGCTCCCGAGTACTTAGCCAGGGATCTTCTCCTGCTGCTGTTCCTGGAGCCGGACGCGCGCTGTTCCCGCTGCTTCCGAGCTGCCGTGCCCGTGCACGCGCGGTACCACCGGCCCGCCGAGGGGACAGAGGAAGCCTTGGTTGTTCTGGAGAGCCCAGAGGTGCTGCTCTGCTGCTGCCACAGTGAGATTCTCATTGATGTTCTTGGGCAATCCAGAGCTTGGGAGTCTGGTTGTGTCTGAGATGGAGCTCTTGGTAGTTGCGTGAACGTAAGCGGAAGGCGTGGCCCTGATAAAGACCTCGTTGTCTTCCTCACTGAGTGCTGCTGCCTGGCCAAAGGCAGTCAGAGACTGCTCTGTGTTGTGCTGCTGCCATTGTACCCTTGTGCTGCTGCCATTGTACCCTTGTGCTGCTTGGGCTCTTCCAGCTGGAGGACGTGGCGGTTGTCACGATCCGCGTTTGTCAAGATCCCAGCAGGGCCTGGTTTGCCAAAGGCCCCCTGCTCTGACTGCGTTTCCCTTGGCAGCTGGAGCTGTGCAGGGTGCACTGTGACCTATTTAGAGTAATCAAAGTATTCAGATGGTTTCTAACACTCCGTTGCTGCGTTCCCTCTATATAAAGGGGGAATGTAGGAAACTGTGCCTGAAGCTTGGAATGGTCAGAGTCTCAAACTCAGAGGAAACAAGAACCTGATATCCACTGACAATGAATATTTCAAGTTATGTGAACAATGAAATCCTATATTTTTGTTACAAATTTTGTGTCCCTTCACAAAATCATTCCTGCTAAGTCAAGCACGCTAGCAATTTTCAACTCCTTTTTCTTTACTTGTGTTTCATTTGAGCAATGATTTTCTGGGATAAGCACAGGGGCAGGCAGGACTACCCGGTCACTTTAAAAAGGGGTGTTAAATCTTCCTGGGTTTCTGCCACATTTACTACTTATGAGCAGGGAAACATTTATTATTAATGGGAAAGGATTTAAAGTATTGGAAGGGAGACCTTTTATGTGTTGACAGGAGGCCAAGAAGAGAAATGGAAGAATGGCTTACTTATTTTGGGGAAAATTCTAACTACATGGCTAAAGTTGAGGGGTCTGCAGGCTAACCAGGAATTCTTTGCCCTTTTAGGGACAGAAGGGCCAAGATACTACACAGGTGAGATTCTTTCCTGGGTACCTGCTGTATCAGGAAGGGAAGAGTTGCAAAGTTCACAGCAAGGACTGCCTGGCATCACTTTGACCACGCAGAGGTGTTTCACCACTTGGCTCCCAGGGAGTAGCTTCTGTCGAGCTGTTGTGGGGGAAAAGAGCCCTTATTTGGAAAAAACTTGCAGGCCAGGTTGCTTATCCTGCCTGGCTGCTGGTGATGCAGGAATGCCTTCCCTAGGTCACCTGTCTGCAGAGTGCTGGGAGCCTGCTGAAGTGGACACTCCCTGCTCATCCGACAACACCAGTCCCTGTCAGTGGCACAGCGCGAAATACAGACCTGTGAGTTCTCCTTCTGCTTCTTTTTAACAACTGCTGCCTTTTTTCTGTGATTAGCACCTTTCATAACACAGGAATTAATCAGTAAAAGACTAGCTGGGTGGTTCCCCCTTTGGCAGGCTCCATTCTTCCTTTCTGACTGGCTTTTAGTGGGGGTCATCCTGCCTTTCTGCTATGTTTACAGTCACTCTGTGCTCTTCTGGCCCTTTAGCGTGGCTGCTCTCCTGACCTTTTTTTTCCCCTTACTTGGAATCCTAGGATATAATTAGCACTGGTCAAATTAAGAAAGGTCTTCACAACGTTGGTGCTTCAGAGGAGTAGCAAGGTGGAAAATGATGATCTAATTAAAGTAATGGTAAAACTGCAAAGATTTAAGGAATAGCATCCTAAAAAAAGGCCGCTTCTCTTTGGTTGGTTGTTATCTGGTTGGGTAAGTATTTAGGAAAAGGTGAAGTTCCTTATTGTGTTCAAAACCGAGGAAAGTTGGATCTTTAGCGTGGCCAACAACTGTCTTTGATGCTCAAAAGTGCCACAGTAGTGTAGAGATTCAGAACTTAGACTAATTTATATAATAAAATAATCTGTTCTTGTTGTAACACATGTGCCTTCCTACATTTAAGATACCTGCAGACCACTGGGACATCTGTAGCTCTTGTCCATAAACATTTTGGAGCTTCCTGTATCCATGAAAAACCAAATAATTGTTCACTTTGGAGAAATCTGTCTCCTTAGTGATCTGAGCTCACTGTGGGAGCTGCTGTCCCTGCAGTATTCCATACACCCCCTCAGTGGCAAGGCTGGAGTAGGAGCAGAGATACAGGGATACAGATGGCAGCAGATCCACTTCCTGAGCTGTGCAATGCAGCAGTGGCTGGCACTGTGTTTGCTGTGACTTAAAGGGGATGTCCCATCCTGGTTCTGATATCGAATCTCAGAGGAAGCCTTAGCCAAGGGCTAATTAAATCAAGGTCTGGTTCCTCATCCTCTCGGTTGCAGTCAAAAAGAAACAGCTGGTCAAATGCGTGTTATATATTTCTTTTTCTTTGTAGGCATATGAGGAATCGATGCTGAGGGTTCCTGTGGGGCTCAGGGAGCACAGTTCCCTGGTGTGTGCCCTGACCCTGCTCACCACAGCGCTCTGCTCTGGCCTGATCCTCGCTGCTGCCTGCAAGTACGGACACTTCTCCCAGTGACCTGAGGAAATATGGAATGTCTGACCTCCCTCCAGCAAAACTAACTGGATATTACACTGGATTCCTGAATGGATCCTGCTCTACTGTTATTTATGTCTTAGGGGGTGCAAAGGTCCCATAATGGGTTATAGTTCCTTTGGCTCGTAATGCTTACAAATGCCTTCCACAGCCCAGAAGACCTTTTTGATGTGTTGTCGATATCCAAAGCAGATGGAGGGTGGGAAAGAGCCTCGAAAAGCTGAAAGCACTGCTGTGGGCAGTGAGGCAACAGTCAGGAGTGGATCTGGGGCTCCTTTTCCCTCGTGCTGGCCCAGAGCCT
Source organism: Eulacestoma nigropectus (assembly GCA_013397775.1). Taxonomy (NCBI): domain Eukaryota; kingdom Metazoa; phylum Chordata; class Aves; order Passeriformes; genus Eulacestoma; species Eulacestoma nigropectus. The sequence goes on along the minus strand of VZTE01005268.1, from coordinate 264,271 downwards.
GCTTCCAATACAGTACTGCCTGTTGCAGAGGTGTTTGTATTTCTTGACTCAGGGATTGGTTATTAAGGGTATGAAAATATTATCGAGTCATTAAAGTTTCTGAATTTTCAGCTTGTTGTGCAGATGGGTTATGTATGGATTTGTGAAGAGACATTCTGTGCGTACCTGGGACAGGTCAATAACCTCTCCCATTCTAATAACTGTGAAGGGTTGGCTGCTCTTGGTCAAATTAGAATCACAGAGTCGTTAAGGTTGGAAAAGCCCTCTAAGGTCATGGAGTCCGACCATTCCCCCAGCACTGCCAAAGCCATTCCTAACCCACGTCCCCAAGTGCCACATCCACACATCTGTTAAACCTCTCCAGGGAAGGAGACTCCACCACTGCCCTGGGCAGCTGTGCCAGGGCTGGACAGCCCTTCCCAAGACAAACCTTTCCCAATATCCAACCTGAACCTCCCCTGGCACAGCTTGAGGCCGTTTCCCCTTGTCCTGTCCCTTGTTTCCTGGGAGCAGAGCCTGACCCCCGCTGTCTGCCCCCTCCTATCAGGGAGTTGTGGAGAGAGAGAAGGTTCCCCTGAGCCTCCTTTTCTCCAGGCTGAACAATTGGTCAGAGTTGAAAGAGTTTAGAATATTTGAAGAAATGTCACCCTATTTCATGAGTGGAAAGAGACCCTAGGAAGATAAAAGTGAGGGACAGGATAGTGACTAGAAGCAAATATTTAGAAGTTCTACATTCAGTCTCCAGGACAGTTGATAAATAGAAGGAAATGGGGAGGAAATTACCTAACGGAAAAGCCGAGAGGCTCTGGAGCGGCAGAGCTCGGGTGCTGTCTCCAGTCGTCAGTAGGTGGCACCGGGAGCCCACGGCAACCCCCGTGGGGAGAAAATAGATTTTATTCCCGATAAACCTCGAGTAAATTAGTCAAAGCAGGTTAATTTGGGGGAGAGTGTGTGTGTGAGGAGGTGAACGAAAATTCCTGTCAGGGGCTCGGTGTGCAGCGTTTCATCGATGTCCAGCTGCAGCCTCAGGATCCCTTGGGCATCTTTCTCCTGCTGGAATTCAACAGGACTGAATTCCTCGTGACTGCTTCCACCGCAGGTTGGGAGCAATCAAAGAGAGATTTGGGCTGTTTAACCCTGTCAGCACTGGGACCAGCACTGTATCACTTGTCTCCTAGTGGGATTTTTAACTCCCAGAGCTGAGTTTTTTCCTCTGCTCTGTCTTACGTAGGTTACTCCGTATTGCAGCTTGACCCCTTGGAATGGCAACATCTCAGATTGCCAGACCTGAGTGACAGGACTTCATTGCCTGTTTTTTAACACCAGGTGACACCTGAAAATCACAGGTTGAATCCCTCAGCTAAATCAATCTCCCTGACAAAACCTAGGGAAAGGGAATGGGAATGTCCTCCGGGCAAACGAGAAAAATTATTTCAAGTGGAAAAAATATAGAAGTAAAGTATACATCAAGATTCCCATCAATCACCTTTTCAACTGAACTTAAGTAATTGATTCTGATTAATGTAAAATATGAGAGGAATGGCAGAGCTTCACAAGGGGTGGTTTTTGTTGTGGCAAATATTTGCTGTTTTTAAATCCACAGCACTTGTATTATAAATATCGCAGACACATTTTACCTTGCAAGCTGTAAATAAGTCTGATAACTACAGCAGTGTTAATTACAGAGGAATTTGCCAGTGAATCTCTCTCTCAGAGCAGAAACTGCTGTCACTAAGCCAGCACAGAATTTAGCAGGTGTGCCGTGCAGGAGGATTCAAGTGCCAGCCCCAGAGGGATCACAGAGATGAGAGGAGGAGCTGTAAGGCCTGTGCAAAAATTCTGGCAGTTTTGGAGACAGGAATGAGGTGAATTCAGGAGTTCTTGGCAAGAAAGCACCGCTACAAGGGTTGGACACAAACATACCCGTCCTTAATGTGTGTAAGGACTGAATCAGGGCAAGGAAAGAAAAGGGGTTGGGGTGTTAAAGGCCGTGTTGGGACTTAAGGCTTTCTGAATCACAAAGAAATGGGCATAACAACAAAAAAATGCAACAAAAAGCCTCTCCTAGTTTATTTAAAAAGCTGTGCCTGGGGAGGGAGACAGAAGGATGGGAGGGGGGTCAGGATTCTGCAAATGGAGCTGGAGCTGAGGGGTTGGGGTACGAGGCTGAGGCAGCTCGGAGAGGTGAGGAGCCTCACAGGGATGGCAGTGAAGCCACAAACCCGCTGTGGATTCTCCAGGGGTGATGCAGAGGTGGATTGGCAGCGGCTGGGCTGAGTCAGAAAGGGAAAATAGCGAACGGGGAAAGAGAAATGAAAGGACGGCTGTGCCCGCAGGGGGTCGGAGCGGAGCCACCTCAGCGCCACTTGGGAATACCGTTCCTGGAAAATGGGCAGGTCTGAAGGGACAAGCGTTCTGTGGAGACCGAGGGAGCAGACTGTCGCTGTTGTACCCGGGACGGTGAGAAACGACACAACCAAGATCTGGAGAAAATGGTTAATTTAGTGAATTATAAATCGGTTTATATAACTTGGTTCGCAAGAGTAGCATGGTACTATTGGTCCCTTGGTCAACCACCGCCTAGAATGATTGGTGGAGGCCATACAACACCCATTTCAAAATATTTTCCCCAGTGTACCATAACAATATTAACTGAACAACAGCAGGTGCAAAGATAGAGAATTAGTTTACAAAAACCCGTAGCAGTGTTTTGCATGGTTTTCGTGAGAGACACAGAGTTCTCACAGAGTGCTGCAGAAAAGCTGAAAAATCCCTCCACTAAAGCTTTTCAGTGTCCACAGCAGACAGCCAACAGGCGTTGGCTGGAACCCACAGGCTGGAAATTCGGATGTGCCTGGGCCTGCATGGAGGATTGAGGTGTCCACGGGTCCTTCCCCCCAAGGCCTGGGGAAGAGGAGCTGCCTGGTGTGTGTCCTGCTCCTTCTGAAAGGAAAACCGCGTGTTGCTTCAAACCTGGATGGACAGAGGAGGTGAGATCCAGCCCTCAGGGCAGGTGGAAGCTTGGAGGAGTCATGTGGAAGATTAAATGGATCACAGGAATTTTGGGGGAGAAGCCTTGAGGGCGCATACGCTGTTTTCCCAGCTGGATCCCCCACTGGATTCCTTGGAAGCTGCTGGGGGCTTGTGCCACTGGAAGTGGCAGCATGGAGAGCTGCTCTGTGTCCTGCTGCTGTCACCAGCGGTGTGACCCCTACGCCAGGTGGGCTCTGACAGACACCCGACAGGTTGGTAGGAGGATATGGATGCTAAAAAGTTAGAAGCAGAGAAATTCTTCAGCTTTTTCTCAGTGTTCTGTGAGGGCATCGCTTTCACACGCAGACCAGATGAAAACAGTGAAGAGGGTTTTGTAAACTAATTCTTTATCTTTGCACCTGGAGTTTGTTGTGCAGTGTTGTTATGGTACATAGAGGAAAATATTTTCAAATGGGTGTTGTACAGCCTCCACCAATCATTCCAGGAGGTGGTTGATCAAGGGACCAACAGTACTATGCTACTCTTACGAACCAAGTTATATAAACTGATTTATAATTAATTAAAGCGCCACTTTTTTCCCTGAACTTGGATCGCGTCGTTTCTCGCCGTTCTCGGTACAACAGCGACAGGATGGGGGGTTAATTTTTTCTCGGCTGTATCCATACAAAAGAGACAAAATGAGCCCCTTCCAGTGCAAAAGGAAGAGAGAGCGGAGCACAGAGGAGGAACAGGAACAGGTTGCCCAGAGAAGCTGTGGCTGCCGCGTCCCTGGAAGTGTCCAAGGCCAGGCTGGGCTGGTGGGAGGTGTCCCTGCTGCCCATGGCAGGGGGTGGGACGGGATCAGCTTTAAGGTCCCTTCCAACCCAGGCCATTCCATGACTCCATGAAGCCTTGTGGTGTTCTGAGACCTCCGCACTACTGGAGCAGGGTGGGCTGCACCTCCGCGAGCCAGGACAGACCTGGAGGAGACACTCAGACACAGCAGGAAGCCCCCTGTGTGGGGCTGAACCGGTTCTCCTCACGAAATAAAGCATCGAGGAAATAAACTCTAATTTGAGCACCACAAGACAGAAGCGAGGGTGGAGGAGGGCCAGTTTAGATGGATGCTGGATTTGATGCTGGATTTTTTAGGATGGTGGCTTTTACCCCGTGTAGCTGGTTGTTTTCCACAGCCAGAGGAAAATAAGAGATCCAAACAGCCTAGAAAAAGAGAAATGTTATAAATATAATATATGCTTTTTACATATAACATATATAATAAACCAATATATATTACATTATATATCTAATATATATCTAATATATAATATACAATATACAATATATAATATATAATATATCACAGAATCACAGAATCACAGAATTATCAGGTTGGAAGAGACCTTCAAGATCTTCGAGTCCAACCTCTGTCCTAACACCTCAACTAAACTAAACCATGGCACTGAGTGCCACATCCAATCTCTTTTTAAACACGTCCAGGGATGGTGATTCCACCACCTCCCCAGGTAGACCATTCCAATATTTTATCACTCTTTCTGTAAAAAAGTTTCTCCTAATATCTAACCTATATTTCCCTTGGCGCAACTTAAGACTGTGTCCTCTTGTTCTGTCAGTTGTTACCCGGAAAAAGAGACCANATAATATATAACATATAATATATAACATATAATATATAGCGTACACATATCATATAATAAATGTTACAACATTCATTATACATAAAACATATTGTATATTATATGTAATATGTATATTAAATAGATGCACTTTATAGATACGGTATACATGGTTACATCACATCTAATATACATGAGATGTATAATATTTATTGTAAAACACGTTATTTAAATCTTATTTAGGTACATAGTATATATAACTAATTTTTTAATGCTGTCAAGCTCTTTTATTTTTCTCTGACTCTGGTCCGGAGAAATACACTATTTTTATACATAAAAATACATAAATAAGTAACCATTAATAGGAGATGTATTTTACAGACGGAAAAGACGTTCCCCCCCTCAGCAAGGAGCGGACTACAACTCCCGTGGTGCCCCGCGGTGACGCAGCTTCCGGCGCACGGCGGGCGGTGCCCCCGCGGCGATGCCCCGCCCCGCCCCCGCCCCCGCGGGCTGT